>ML803292.1:259307-282568 GCA_009831015.1 Picea engelmannii
TGAGGCTTCGGATTTTCGAGGATCGGGGTTCGCGAGTTTGGAATGCACGAATTCCTTGCCTTTGGAAACCCCGATATCCCGATATGCGATGAGCTCCTTCTCCCAGGAATTCGCCCCTACCGGCTAGTCCATAGTCCATATGACCTGTCCCTGTGCGACCGTGGTCCAACTTTCCATCGGGATTTCGGCGTTTTTGACGACACGATGTTTGTGTCCACTAAACTTGCGATTCCCCGAAACCCGATGGATTATGGCCGTTGACTCGTTGATGGTCAGCTCCTTGGTGCATAGCCTGCCACCTGCCTTCCACTATTGAAAGTTGCCCCCGATATCAGGAAATCGGGCATCGGGATATCGGGATTTGTGCTGCCATGTGCTCGGGACTTTATTTCCGTGATCCCCGACTCTGCAGGATCTCTTGCCACGTACCTATGCTGACAGACGGCTCTGATTAGGTCGGGAAATCGCGTATCGTGATTCACTCATGTAAGGGTTTCTTTCCCTCGAAAACTTTGATTCTCCGATGAACTGAACCCCGACTTTCCTCCTCCGCACACTAGGGGCTAACCCCGGCGCAACTTCCCGAGATCTAATGGTTGACGAGATTTCGCCGATCTCCCCTGTAAGATTCTGACCGTCGATTTGCTTTGCGGATGGTTCTCAACTGCTGAAGACAAAACCTTGCCCGCTCGCTTGCTTGACTTGCTGCTACAAAAATGGGATTACCTCGCGATATGCTCAGGTACTTCCCGCGCCAACTGCAGACATGGGTACGCCTAATCCCGAGACAATAAATATCGCTAACACATTGGATTCTCTATATACCAAATGCAACATTGTTGTAGAAAATTTCAATTTGAACACAACCTGATTTACAACCATGGTGGATATAGAATAAGAAATATTCAATGCTGGTTGAAGTGTGGTGTGTTTCATTTATGCATTGGATTTCATTTATCTACATTAAGATTTATTTTGATTTATGGTGTGTGGATCATTGTAGAGGTTAGATATTCCATTGAAGACCATAGTTCATGAGTGAAATTCCTCATTCCAATCCATTGAATGCATAACCATTATAATAGGTGAAATATTGGGATTGGTGCCTTTGGAGAAGCTCAAAGAATAGTTTTCTATTTTGGCATTTGTTCTACAGTTTTTTCAAGTCTCAAACTTTAGGGTGCATTTTGAGGCCCTAAACAATGTTTTTTTACTTTTTGGGGCCTAAGCGATTGGTGTGGGATTTAGCCTAGGCCCGATAGAAATGTGTTCTTCTCAGCTAGACCTTTCCGGCGATGTATTGAGAGCCCCAAATAGAGATGGTATGTAAAATTTACACCCTTGGGAAGTTGATGTATCAACTACCCCCATCGAGGCCCACAAACCTTTTGGAATTTCATCTCCCGGGGTTAGGGTTTTGGATTTTTAGGGTTTTCTCATTTATGCTTTATGATAAAAAGGCCTTTGGAGCCTCATTGTACTCATCTTATTGTGAATGAAAGTATTCATTACATCTATTCTCAGAGATAAGTTTCCACCATTCGAACAAGTTTGTTTCATTCTACATTTTTTTAGTTTCAACATGTTCTCCTTATTAATAGAAATCAATTTTCACTATATCTCTATGTGATTCTTTGATATATATCTATATTTCATTTTGTTCCATTTATAAATCTAGATCAATGGTATAAGAGTGATCTTATCTTTATTTTTTTCTTTTTGCAAGTCCCCAATGAGCTCAAGGTACAAGGAGTTGGGACTCGAAGTAGTTGAGCCTTTGCAAGACCATCCTCTCCGACCCTGACGACCTCCTATGGTGGAAGAAAAGAGAGATGAGGGAGAAGGAAACTATTTCTCGAGGAATCCCTCACGCGACAAAGGAACGATATGATGGACAATTTTGCACAAATCCTTCAACGACTACCAATAACCAACACATCTTCATTAAGAAGCCACTTTGGAGGCACCACCCCCTTCAAAGTACAAGTGATTTTTGATAATCCTGTATTTGAAGGCAAGATAGATGCAGATGATCTACATAAATGGTTGAATCTACTAGAAGGGTATTTTTTGGTCCATAATTTTTTCAATAGAGAAAAGGTTACCTTTGCGCTCTTTAAGGATGTCCCCCATGTCAAAGATTGGTGGGAGACTTAGTGTGACCAAAATATCATTGAAGAATCCACAATATTTGTAGTCGTACCCACTGGGGATTATTTTAGGGATGTGATTAAGGAACAATATTACCCTTTTGGAAGCTACGATGACCAGTATACGAGGTGGACCACACTATGACAGGAAAGGGACCAGAGAGTGCCAGAGTTCACAAATTCCTTCCATACCTTGCACACCAAGTTGGGTATCAAAGAATTCAAATGACATCTAGTGCTCAAGTACCGCAGTAGTTTACATAGATACATCCAGAAATAAATGGAGTTTCTAGACATCTCGTAACTGGGTGTGGCTTATATATATGTTGTCAAAATCGAGAAGAAATTTAAACAGAAGAAGCGAGATTTTGGTTTTGTGAATTCCTCATAGTAGAAGCAAGGAAAAGGTACCCCCAACCTATAGAAAAAAGGATAGAGAAAGTATGGAACCCCTCGTAACAACCAGTCCAAGCCACAAAAAAATAATGGTAATGAGAAGACGAAGAAATACACTAGAAAAAGGTGTGAAATCCATAAAATCCCATGGCATAACACTAATGAATATCGCTCGAAGTAGTCGTTGGTGGTCCAGCTGAAAGCCTCATAGTCATAGGTAGGTTCTAACTCTGAGTCAGATCCATACAATGGGAAGCGTATCATCGATGTAGAACCTAGTGCCATCGTCTCTATCACCAAGTTACATCCAAGTTAATCCGAAGAACCGAAGGAAGGTGAGCACATTTTTCACTCATAGATGTGGGTGAAGCATGCTCTGCTTCATTTCATTTTCGATAGAATAAGTCAAAAGAACTTGATCTCAGCATAGGTCTTCAAGTAGTTGGACTTGTTGACAACACCGCACCCACAACCCTACACCATTCGGTTGCTCCACCAAGGAAGATATTTTTGCGTTAGTTAACAATGATGCCTGCCCTACAACATCAAGCCCTTCAAGGATGAGGTATTGTGTGATATTCCCCCCCCCTTGAAGTTTATGATGGTCTTTTAGGCCAACCATACTTGTGGAAATGACATGTTGTATATGAGTCTAGACCTCGTAGTGTTATTATTACTTTGGGTAGACAATTGTACAAGATACCTAAGGTATCTTCTCCTACTACCATTTCTTTGATCTCTACTAAGCAATACAAGAAGGTCATTTCCCAGACAGGTAAATTTGTCTTTTTCATGATCCACTCTCAAAGTGAATAGAAGGTCACAACCACATCTATGGCATCTACATAGGGCCTCTACACGTAGAAGAAGCAGGTGGACAAGGTCCTGGAAGAATACAAAGACATATTCTCCTCATCCACTAGGGTACCATTGAAATTTCAATTCAAACACTCAATCAATGTAACCCATGGTGCACCTCTACCCAATGGGTTAGTCTAATGCCGATCTTTGATGGAAAATGAGGAAATCACGTGCCAAATCCAATATTTAATTCAAAAGGAGCACATCCAACCCATCTCCACACCCTATGGAATCCCAACTATACTTGTGCAGAAGAAAGATGGGACCTGGTGACTCTACATTGATTTTGGGCCCTAAAAAAAATGACATTCAGGAACTAGTACTCAATTCCCTGAATTGATGACCTTCTGGACCAACTCAAGGGAGCCAAGTACTTCAGTAATATTAACCTGAAGTCCGGATACCACTAGGTCCCAATAGAACATATTGATGTATGGAAGATTGGTTTCAAGTCCAAATAAGGTCTTTTCGAATGGATATTCATGCCCTTTGGTTTGAAAAATGCTCCTGGAACTTTCATGAGGTTGATGGATGATGAGGTTGAGGATGATGGATGCTTAGCCCCAGTGCTCTCATTACCCAATTTGTAGCAACCTTTCGAGATTGAGATTGATGCTCTAGACTATGATGTGGGTGAAATTCTCACTCAACATGATCATCTAGTGGCCTATCATAGTGAGACACTATAAGATGTCGTCCGTAAGTACTCCACCTACGATAAATAAATTTATTCCATTATACAATCCTATCGTCGATGGAATTATTACATTCTCGAGAAGGAGACTGTCATCCACACTGATCACACGCCTCTACAATGCATGCAGACTGTAAGTTTTAAACCTGCGAAGTAAAGCAATGCATATAGATTCTTTAGCAAGACATAAATTAATCAATTTCTCATACACAGAGTACACAGAGATTTTATACCGGAAACCCTCAACCGGGAAAACCTTTCTTATATTCATTATATCAAATTTCACCATTCACCATACAATATATATAATGTTTTTAGGTATTTCTTATTCTATATCCACCATGGCTATAAATCAGGTTGTGTTCAAATTGATCTTTTCTACAATAGTGCTCTGTTTGGTGTATAGAGAATCCAATGAATGAATATTAAAAAGAGAAATGAAATCAAATGAAAACACAAAACACACCATACTTGCATAAAGGGAAAGACTACCATGATCCATTTGGAGTGAGTTCAATTCTCTCAAGAACAAGGTAACAAACTACTCTACAACATTATAAACTATATCAAATCATAAAACATAATGAAACTATAAACTTACAATCCATATGGAAGAAATTCTCCAGATGTTTTATTCACTCCATCATAAGTTGGACATATGCTCCAAGAGTCCTCCCATTGGAATGGAGAATGCACTCTTATTTATACATAATTTGCTTTGAGAATAAGATAAGCAACTAATAAATTCAGATCCACTATTCTCTGATGTAGTTACAACCAATTTGCTAATAATTAGAAGATATTTATCTCTACAAATCCTCTCATAAATCTTTAAGATATTTAATAAGAAATCTTATCAAATCTTCCATGATTCTTCTCCATCAAATATGCTTTGAGTGATTATCCCCAAATATTCCTCAAATCTTCAAAGGTTGAGGATGAAATTCAAATTTGAAGCTAAGTGGTAAAATTTGACATTGTTCCAATCTTCAATTTGACTTGTAATCATTGTCAAACTAACCCAATTTTCAAGGTTAAGAGAGAAAATGTTATTTTTGTAATATTTAACCATAAATTTGTTAGGATATTTAGACACTTAAGAGTTAGTTAAGATCTACTTGGTATAATATGTCATTAGGTAAAAGTGTGTTTCTTAGTGTGTTTCTTTAGTATGCATTTTTAGTTAGGAAATCCGATGGTCACGATATGTTCCCGACATAGAGTGATCTGATGGCTCATACTCTCCTCAATCTTAACAACCATTCATTTGTTCCTTAACACCTGATTAGTCCATGATATCTATTTAGAGAACATAGAGGTTCATTTGTCGATGATCGATTGTGAGAAAATCTATTGTAAAATCTCTCTATCATCTTTTTCTTTTGCATTAATAAACTGCTACAAGTGGTCGCGTTGGTTGGGGTCATGGATGTTTCCCCATAGGAGTTTTACCACGTGAAAACATTAGTGTGTTGATCTTTGATATGGTTATGTGAGTGGTTATTGAAGGTGTTTTTACTATGTTGGAATACCTGTGTTTTCTAACATGGTATCAGAGCCTGTTTGAAGACCCGTTCTTGTTGTTGATCGAGATCGTGAAGTTGAGATTCCTCATCTCCATTTTCTATCATATTCGTACATTTATGGGCTGAGAGTACTGTTCCATTGCGTTCGGAGCACTCATTTCATTTAGGAACATTTTTCATTTCACTCTAAAAGGTTTTTTTTTTCCCAAGATACGACCATGACAGTTAGATCTGGAGGTATAAAGCTTGAATACGCATTTTTTAAATTTTTGCAGAGTAGTTTTTTGGTTTTATTTCGGTTTTGTATTATTTATTTATGGGTTGCTACTCTTCTAGATCTGCATATTCTCTTTGCACCGCACCCTGTGCGATCTCAGAAAATCAGAAACATATAGGAAAAGGTGCATCTTTTGGGTAAGCTAACCAATACGTAACCCTTGTTGTCATCGAGAAGCAAAAAAAAAATTCTTGTGTGAAAAGAGTTTTTTTTTAGCCCGCTCTTCAAGGTCATCTTTGACAACAAAAACAACAAGAACAAAAATAAAAACACCCCCAATCCTCCTTATAAAGATTACAATATGTTTTGCTAGACCATTTGGTTAAAACTTGCCTTATTAAGTAAGAGGTCTTGAGTTCAAGTCTCTCTTTTGTTACTTTTTTGAAAAAGTTCATGCTAAAATTGTAAAATGTATTTCAATTCAAGTATAAAAGTGAATCACTATAAGTAGCTTTAATATTTTATTTTAGAGTTAATTATTTTGCATGCAACTTTTATGTTATAAAGTAACTTCATTTTAAAAGTGATCCCCACTTCTCTTTATAAAAGTGGGTCACTTCATAAAGCAACTTACACTATCACGTGGTCAGTTGGTTACTGTTTATGCATTTTTTTAAAAGTGCATAACTCTCACATCAGAAGTTTGTTTTCAGTGCCGTTTTTTTTTAAACTACATAAATTTTTGAGATCTTTCCATCCAGATCATTAGTTTTAGTTTTTAAATCCACATTATCTTCATATTTAATATGTCTTCTATAAGTAATGTCTTTCTTACCAACAACAACTACTTTGAATGGAAATCTCATATGGAAGATTTATTAAGAAGTAAAGGTGTTGGGATTTGGTGACAACGAATTACCAAGAACATATTTGGATCCTATTATTTAGTGTTGGTTACAACCAAATAGAACAAGTTAGAATATGGATAGGGATTGCATTTATTATTCAGTTTCTTGTAAATGTATATAAATACATTTAAGCCCGTAGAGGCAAGAATCACTGAGTGTGAGTGAGCTGATGTAATCTCCATGATCTGAATAATAAGACAATCAATGCCTATCCTTGGTAGATGTAGCCCAACGTTTGGGTGAACCATGTGAAATACGTATGTCTATTATCTATGTGTGATTGTTAATTATCATTGTGAATTGTGTTTTCTGCATTTGCAATTCTAACAAAAGGCCTATATTGGATTACCTTGGGAAAGGAAAAAGAACCCACTGATGATGATAAGAAAGAGAAATGGGATAATAGGAGTGATGAAGCACGAGGACTAATCGAAATGTCCATCTCTCCTGATTTAAGGTACCACCTTCAATAAATTGATGACCCCGAAGAAGCTTGGGACAAGATTGAATCTGTGTTTGGTAAGCTCAATATTATTCTAGCACAACAATTATAAAATCAAATATTGACCTTGAGTCCAAGTGATTTTTCTTACCTTGGAGACTATCTATCTAAGTTTAAAACACTCAGAATTTTATGTGAAGAATCTAAGATAAAAATGGACGAAGAGAATTGCATCTATCTTATTCTTTTTAAGCTAGGTAGTGCATATTTAGTGTTTGTATCTACCTTTTATGCCATGAGAGAGGCTCTAGGGAAAGATTATGAAAAACCCAGTCTTGAGTCCTTTTGTGTTTATTTGATTAGAGAGGAAGATAAGCTTATACAACTTGGAGTGATCAACATTGCAGGTACCTCTAACAAAGCCTTAGTTTCCCAGCAGAAAGATAAACCCAAGTATCCCAA
Organism: Picea engelmannii; assembly: GCA_009831015.1. NCBI lineage: Eukaryota > Viridiplantae > Streptophyta > Pinopsida > Pinales > Pinaceae > Picea > Picea engelmannii. Next base: position 266,964 of record ML803292.1, read on the forward strand.
GAAGCAACATCCATACTAAAACAACAAGCAATATAAGGGTCCCAAACCCACTCATACAACTTTATCTCCTAATGGTGACAAAGGAGCAAAATATAAAAATAAGAAGACTGACACACATTGCAAGTTTTGTGATAAAGATGGTCATGATGAGTCCAATTTTTTCAAGAAGATGACAGCTTTAGAAGTAGTGATGAAGAAGCACAACATCAATATTGATTCTACTTATTCTACTTCTTCTTCTTCTTCTCATGGACATGCACTTTCCACTTCTGGTTTCTCCTTCAACACAAATTCTACTTCTTCTTCTTATGAGTGGCTTATTGATTCAGGAGCATATTATCATATGGCTAAGGATAAAGCCATATTTTATGCTCTAAATGAATGTAACACCAATAAAATATATGTTGGTGATGATAGATCTCTTAGTGTTGTAGGATCTGGAACAATTCAAGTAGATAATGGTCATTTCAATGATGTATCATGTGTTCCAAGTCTTTCTTGTAACCTTCTATCAGTATATCAAATCACTCATTCAGGTAAAGGTAAAACCGTAGAGTTTTCACCTCACCAAGTTGTAATCAAGGATCTAAAAGATCCTAAGCATGTTCTTGCAACTGGAATTGTTGATGATATTACTAGGTTGTACAAGTTTGACAACTTTGGGTCATCAACTTTTTCATCAGTTTTTGTTGCTCATAGTGATGAATTCAGAAAACTTTGGCATGAGCGGTTTGGTCATCTAAACTATCGCTCATTGTAGAAACTATGTAATCAACAGATGGTGACTAGTCTTCCTCTTGTTTCATGCAAAGATGGTGTTTGTGTCGGTTGTGTTCTCAACAAACATCATCAGGACAATTTTGACAAATGTGCCTCTTGGCACGCCTCGGGCCCTTTACATCTTGTTCACAGTGATTTGTGTGGTCCATTTTCTTCTCCTTCTTTTTCTGGGTGCAAGTATTTCTTAACTTTCATTAATGATTTTTCCATACATAGTTGGGTTTACTTCTTAAAACTTAAGAGTGAAGTTTTTGACAAGTTTCTGGCCTACAAGGCCCTTGTAGAAAAGAAATCTGGACATCAAATTCAAAAGTTAAGAACAAATAATGGAGGCAAATATGTGAACAATAATTTTACAAGTTACTACACTACACAGGGCATCCAAATTCAACACATTGTTCCATATACACCACAACAAAATGGTGTTGCTGAGAGAAAGAACTGCAAATTAAAAGAAATGGCTAATTGTATGATCCAATCTAAGGGATTAAGTCTAAAGTATTGGGCGGAAGCAATAAACTGTGCAAATTACATAGTCAATTGCAGTCCCACAAAGGCTCTTAAAAATATAACATTGGAAGAAGCTTGGACTAAAATTAAACCAGATGTAAGTCACTTCTGTGTATTTGGCAGTATAGCATGGGATCACATTCCTGATGAGAAAAGGAAAGCATTGTAGCCTAAAAGTGAGAAGTGTATATTTGTTGGTTATTCTGAAGATGTAAAAGGTTATAGACTTCTTCAACCACATTGTAATGAAATTATTCTTAGAAGAGATGTTAAATTTGATGAAAATCTCTTAGCCTCCAAGCCTAATTTGGCGGTTGTGCCTCCTTCAGCCTGCGATCCATCTTCGACATTTGTGCCTTCTTTTGTTCCTATTCTGGTTTCTTCTTTAGATGATGACCGTAAGGATGGAAATCCACCTCCTCATGCTGACCTTCCTCTAGATGAGTCCTTTGAACCTGAACAAGCACCAGTTCCACCGCTTCCTAGATGGATCCATTCAACACAAGAAGAAACTGGTGATCTTGTCGGTGATCCTTCAGATCAACGTCGAACACGTTCATAGTTCCAGCGAGCCTCTTCTCTTTTGGCTCAAGTTTCAGAGACTCATGATCCAGAGACATTTGCAGAAGCTTCGGGTCATCCAGATTGGGATACAACAATGATAAAGAGTATTTTTCTTTAATGGAAAATGATACTTGGGATCTTGTACCTCTTCCAAAAGGAATAAAACTTTTCAGATGTAAATGGGTCTACAAAACTAAGTATGCATCAGATGGAAGTGTTGAAATACACAAGGCTCGATTAGTTTCCAAAGGATTCTCCCAAGTTGAAGGAATTGACTATAATGAAACCTTTTCTCCTGTAACCAAAATGAATTCCATCTGCCTTGCTCTTGCCCTTGTTGCCTCACATAAATGGGAGGTCCATCAGATGGATGTTAAATCCACCTTATTGCATGGCGATTTGAAAGAAGAAATCTACATGGAACAACCTCTTGGCTATGTCCAGAATGACTCTAGCCTTGTTTGTCTCCTTAAGAGATCTCTTTATGGTCTTAAGTGTTGGATCATGTTCTCATTGATGCCAATGGTTTGATTGATTGATGTCAGTTAATGATGTCAAGTGATTGATTGATTTCAAAATATTGATTGATTGATGATTGATGTAATGTAATATCTATTTTCCTTGATGAGAATGCATAGATGAATATGGATCAATGAGTTGTCATTGATATGATGAAGATGGATCAATGAGTTGTCATTGATACATGATGAAGATGGATCGATGTGGTTTCAGTGGTATATGATGCATTGTTGGAAAAATGTATAGATGAATCATTATTGTCTTATCATGATTGATAAGGTGCACAAATGGATGAACTCCAAAGTGGTCCCCTTATGGTGAAATCCCTCATAGGAAGACTCTTTGCGGATTGAGTTATCCTAGAAGAATGGTTGGAGGACCCATGCTTGTATGTTGAATAATGTGATTAAGATCAATGAAGTTGTTGGTGAAACTATCCTAGATGGTTAGTACTTGTCATGCCATTTTTGGTGGTATGTGGAATGTCACATAACTCCTCACGGTTTGAGATTTATGGCCTTACGAAGTTGGAGGACCCTCACATGTTGGCTTGAATCCCCCAAGGTCAAAGAATTCAAAGTGACCTAAAAGAAGAAATCATTATTTAAATGATAAAGTAAAGTGACAAATTTAAGGTGGATTATTTAAATAATAAAGAGAAGTGACAAAATCAAGAAATGATAAAGTAAGGTGACAAAATCAAGAAGGAATATTTAAATGATAAAGTATTGGAGAACTTTCTACTTATGGAAAGTGGTTAATCCTAAAATAAAGAAAATAGGTTAATTGACCTAGAAATGGGTTAAGTAACCTAGAAATGGGTTAAGTGACCTAGAGGATGAAAGTATAAATAATATAGCAATGGTCTCTTGCAAAACATCCTTTGTGTGGATCAATGGAGAGCTTCTTGTGAGAATAGATTTTGGAGTATTGATGGAGACCTTCTTTTGGTGTGGATCTCTTGAGCATGATTGAAGATCTATTATGAGAGAGAGGAGATCAGGAGGATCCCATGGACACATTGAAGTTTCAGCAAGTCTGATATCATGACAGCAAAATTCTTGGAATTACAGAAAAACCCTATTTTCTGGTGCATACACAGGTTGTCTGTGTATAAGGTGTGTATACGCAAGCTGTCTATGTACAGGGTGCATACAATACATAAGTTGTCAGTGTACAGAGAGCATACAATGGATAAAATCATGGAGATTTGTGGTTGAGTTGATGACAAGTTGTTGAAGACTGAAGTAGGTTCCAGATCTGCATTTTATGGGCTCAGATCTGTCACTAAGACACTGGTATGGCTACATTATTGTCTTGATGGATACTATTGTTTGTTGTGTTGTGAATGCTTAGGGAATTATTGGTAGGGATGCTATGATGTGGTTTATATTGGTTTATAGAGTGATAAACACTCTTATGATTCAGTATTGATATGATGACTATAGTATGTTAGTTTCTTATACATGATTGAGTTAGCATTTATATTGATTGGTTTTGGAGCATGAGTAAGCTATTGGAGATCTTGTATGTGTTGTGACTGGTTGGTGATCAGTTTGGATAGTGAGAGACATAAGATAATGATAAATTGGTTGCAGAGGATCTGAGTTAATCTTGAAGGATAAATCCTAATATCTCATAAGGTATACGTCAAATGTTGTATACCCTGGTTGCATACATATGTGGGCTGTAGTGAGCTAGGGTGCGTACTCATGCAAGTTGCACTACTGACAAGTCGCGTACCTATTGTAGATTGACATATGTTGAGGATTGTTGCCTTATCTCAGTTGGTGTTAAGGATGTAAGTTGAGTCTTGCATTATAGAGCCAGTTCTCTTGTAGAGTTGTACTCTATTCAGTTGTTGCTGAAAAACCCCAAGGATTGTAGTCCGTAATAGAAATAAAATCGTACATACATATTGTGTTCTTTTTGTTCCTTGTGGTGATGACTTGTTGATTATATATTGTTGATATATGTTGTTGATATGTGTTCACATCTAACTGGTTATAAATGAAAGCAATGAGTAATGAGTAAATGTTGAATGCTAACTAATGAGTTTTGTGTAAGAGGGAATTTTTGGGAAAAAGAGCCCCACACTCATTCACCCCCCCCCCTCTCTAAGTGTGGTAGGTGTGTCCAACAATTTTTTTCAGAGAAGGCCTTCACTACAAACCTTAACAAGCTTGAAGGAGATCCATAGACACGCAAATGGATGATGAAATACCAATCCTTGATGAGGAAAACCATTCTTCTTGGATAATAGATATGAGAGTGTATTTCAAGACAATGAGAGCAACTATTTGGAAGGTAGCCATTGGTGGATCCTTTGAAGAACAAGTCAAAGTTTGCAGCTCAAAGGGAAGGAAAGAAGAATGATGCATTGGCTCTCAAGACCATTCCTAGTGGACTCTCAAGCCCTATCAAAGAGAGCATGGGACAATGCACTTCCGCCAAGGATCTATGGCTAAAGCTAGAGGAGACATATCAAAGAAAGAAGGAGAAGGAAGATACTGAAGATCACTCTATCAATATCATTAAAGGTAAAGAATCTCCAAAAAACCTTGATTGTATTATTTCTAAATGTGATCTTGAAAACATTTCAAGTGATGATAGCACAAAGGAAGATCTTGAAGACATTTCAAATGAAGGCAAAGAATTATGTGTTGATGTTGGCAAAAAGAAAGATCGTGAAGATATTTCAAATGAAGGTAAAGAAATCTCAAAAAACCTTGATTGCAATGATGATGATGAATTTTTCTCTACAAGTGAAGAAAAAGATCTAGAAACAGTTTGTGTAAAGTTTGATGGTAATTATCCCATGAAAAGAATAGAAGAACATCTATTAAAACTTCAAAAGGAAGTTGAAGAGGGTTTATATAGATATAGAAGTGATCATTATTATATAGACTATAACTATCTTTCGGATAACAATAAGAAGTTTCTTAGGAGGAGTCTAAGGAACATATTGAAATTAAAGGAAATGCTCAAGGAACAAGAAGAGAGCAATAAGACTCAATTAGAAGAAAAAGAAGAAGAGATCACAAGACTAAAGAATGGAAAAGAAGATATAAATGTAGATGATGAGATTAGCAAAATTTTTGAAACCATTGTCCATCTCAAAACCCAAATTGAAGAAGCCAAAAGAATAGAGGAACTATTGAAGAATCAAATAAATGAAAAGGAAGAGTCATGTTGTAAGTTAGAAGATGAAATTGTTGACCTTAGAAAGAAGGTAGAAAAGTCAAACAAATTCTTGAATATCTCACGAAACTTGGATAAGATCTTGGTAAGTCAAAGATCACCATGTGATAAATCAAGACTTGGATACAAAGAAGAAGATACACATGCTGAAGCAATCACCTCAAAAGAGCATGAGGTAAGTCCATCAAAGAAGGAAGACAATGTTGCAAAACAACCATCTACACAAGGCAAAGAAAAATTCAAAAGAACAAAGCAAGGAAGACATCAAGAATTTATTCTTGGGACACCAAAGAAAAGGTATGAAAGTATTTTTCATGGGCATTGTTATTCATGTAATGGATATGGTCACAAATCTTTTGAATGTGGATCTTATGAAAGGAGATATAATTGAAGATTTTATAACACCATGAGGTGTTGGAGATGTGATCAAGTAGGACACATTGATGTTCACTGCAATTCAATGAGATGCTACAATTGTAGTGGATTTGGCCACAAATCCCAGGATTGTTGGAACACAAGAAGAAATTCCATGATGAGGACTTCATATAGCATGACTAGAAGAAGGTATGAAGTAAGGAAGGGAGACATCTTTGAAAAGATGGATGCTCAGAGCTCAAGTTTTGAGGAGAAGGGACATCTATAAAAGTGGATGAAGAAGACAGAGTAGACAGAACAGAATGAAAGACTGAAGGGAAGCTCAAGTAAGTCATCTACTGAGGTATACATGGGTGAAAGTGGTATCAGTCGTGTACATACACAGGCTGACCATGTATAGGTCACGTACATACACGAGATGTCTGTGAAGAAGGTCACATATATGTGAAAAATCCTTGGGAAAAAGGATATGCACATGGGTTGCGGCTTGATGTGATGATATAACTCTATGATGCAGGGTCTGACATGTTTTATTGCAGGTTCTGACACTATTTGCTATAGGTTTTCATGATTCTATATTGGATTATGTAAGAGGATGATGTAAAATAAAATCTTGGGTGCATGGCAATAACCCATGAGTATGGATTGATGCATTTTTCTATTGAAAAACAATGTTGGTTATGACAATGAAGTTATGATACCTTGGTCATGTGATATATCTTGATGATGTATTGGAAGCCTACTTGTTGGAAGGCTTGATGCATGGATTTGGAATATGGATGGGCTACACATAGGGACATGTGTTTGGTGATTTGATGAGGTGATCATGTTGTACATCATCGATGCATTATTGGTACATTTCTAGTATATTGGTAGAGGCACCTACTAGTCGTTTGATTGGAACATGTTTTATGGAAGATTTGGCATACATATATGGGATTCAACATTTTGTGGTATTGGTGCATGGTAATGTACATGTTTGGTACACTCATATATGGCATATGCTTGATGATACTACACTATTGGTACTACTTGATTAGCACAACAATTGGCATTTGTTTGAGATACATGATTGTGTCACTTGGTTCATGATGGAGACATATCATGAGTGATATGATACATTGTTTGGCATGTTGGTAGATTCACATGGTTGGCATATTGGTGGATGCACATGGTTGTCATGTTGGTAGATGCACATGGTTGGCATATTGGTGGATGCACATGTTGGCATATTGATAGAGGCATATGATTGATAAATTCCATGGATGATATCTTTTGGCACATTGCATGATGTTGATGTACATAGGTGTTGTGCATGATGAGCACACATTTTTTGTACAAGATGTACCTAGTTGATATTTTTCTCATGATTCTTTATTTCATTATTAACATATCTTTTGCTTCATGATGCTTGGTATGGATTGATTTTGATGCATGAACAGGTCCAAGGATCATTATATGGTAGCACAATGTTCATATTGCAGAACATATAGGGGAGGCATTCTTCTTCCCATGATTCTAGGAGGAGATATTTATCAGATGCATACCTAGAAAAGAGCCCTATATTTGAAGAAAGAGCACAGAGGCATAATTCCAGGGGCAACAATGGTCATAGGGGGAGTATGTTTGATGTATCTTCAGCATTACATTAGAGTGATATCCATTTCTCAAAAGGGGAGAGATTATTCAGAGGAGGATCAAAGGCACTCAGACAGAGGGAGCAGTGATATGTAGGATCTTTTAATGACTATGGTTGAGTTTTAATTTTGCATGCATTAATTATCCAATTTGAGAAGCTTAATGAAAGAATGAGGAAAGAAGAGGAATTATGACAGCCATATACACATATGCAGATCTGAAATGAAATAATAGACAGAAAACCATAACACAAGAATTGATAACGGAGTTCGGCACAATGTTGCCTACGTCTCCGGGCCTTTGTCTCTGTGGGGGAGGCTTCTTTATTTCTGTTCAAAAGCTCAAAAGTACATTGCAACAGTGCCAATTGGATAAAATAATGATCTATTCAAGTTCTTCCAGATCTCTAGAACTCTGCAAAGAAAACAGCATGCAAAACAGACGTCTGGAGCTCCCAGAAATGGCCCGCAAGCGTCTGCTCCTCAATAGCTTCCCTGCATACAAATGGCTTTGGCTTGGCTTCCCTTCAGCATAACTCTGCTTTTTCTATCCTCTATGGCCTCAATCAGGCCTGGTTTTTATAGATCTGAAGTTGGTTATCCATCCCCAACTTCCTCCCAAAATTTGGGCTCCAAAAATGCCCAATATCTCCCAAAAATGGGCCAAATCCTCCATTAACAGGCATAATATAAAAAAAAGTCCACTAAACATTATAAAAAAACCCATTTTTGCAAAGATTTGGGGATAGGCCCCCTTTTTCCAGTGCGCACACCCTTTTAATGGTCATATGGTAGCTATATTTGGCCAAGCGCTAGCCCAAAGGCTAAGCACTGGGCCTTTAAAAGCGTTGGCTCTTGGATTTGTGCGTGTCCCACGGGACTGTTATTTATCCTCTGCGCTATGCGCCTACACCCCCTTTACCTGTGGTCATAGCATAACATGCAACCGTGAGCTGGGGCTTAGCCCCAGCCCCTTTCCGCCCTCCATAATATATATATCAACTTTATATAAATTAAATTACATTTGTTTAAACAAGTGATATGTGGGCGCATTGGTGTTGGGTCATATGTGAAAGTGCTTAGGCTTGGTGGTTGGTTGTGGGTTCAAAACCCATGACCACAAAACATTTTTGGAAATTTCCACACACTGCCGACAAGGTGACTAGGTGCCACATGGCTATCCATGACTGGGCCACGTGGCACCTCCCCATTTGACGAATTAATGCCACTTGTCAACCATTGACTGGTCCAGTTGCCTGCCACATGTCTGCCCTGTCAGCGAACCTGCCCAATCGCCATCAGACAGAGAGTGCCATGTCATCTCCTGCACAGTCAACATGTTGATGTCATGCTGACATCAGCATTGACTTTTTGACCAGTTGACCTTTGACTTTTTACCTGTTTGGGCTTTCGAACAGAATGCGATATCTTTCGCATACCGAGCCCATTTGACGAAGTAAATATATGGTCGGAATCAGGAAGATGAGACAGACGCAATGGCATTGGTTTCGTCGGATTCTGAGCGCTTTCATTTTGAGCCTTTTTTAGCCCTGTCAGGCTCCTGGATCCGATTCTGGATCACACTTCCCCACTAAAATACCTTTTGGTCCCCAAAAGGTTATTGACCAGTCAACAAGATCGGGATAGGTCACCCGACTTGTCCTGTGTCTATGAACTCTGTCCTGTGCACCTGTCTCATCAAGATCAACTGTAACACAATCATGACAACTGATAGTATATTGTTAGCCATTTGAACCCAGTTACATCTTACTGAAGTCACTATCATCCATGTAGAAAACATTACTAATGACAGTATCAAGAAGACGACTGCAAATGAGCTGATATACTTGAGATGTTTGCATGACATGAGCTTATCTTGAAGCAACTTATGATTGATTTTCCATTCAACAATCATTTCTTGTTCTTCCTCAATTACTTCATTTGAAACAATTATTGGTTTGTTTCTTGCTTGCACTGCCTTCTTTAATTGTTCCATTGTTTGAAGTGTTTTATTTGCTTTAACATGATGAGCATGAACCACATAATCTTGACCTGCTTTAGTGAATTGGTATTGATTCTTTGTCCTGTAGAAGATTGCCTTACGATCATATAAATATGGGCTACCTAAGACCATTCCACATTCTCTTAACGACACTACATCACATGTTACTTCGTCCACATACTTAGATGAAATTGCAAATTTGATTGTGCACTGCTTTGTTATGTGCATTTGATGATGATTTCTTATCCATTTAAGTGTGTAAGGCTTATGATGTAGTTGTGTTTTTAATCCCAATTGCTTAACCAATTCTTCTGATATTAGATTAGATTGAGATCCACTGTCGATTAATGTGTTTACCTTAGTGTGTCGCATGATTACCCTTATATGAAACAAGTTGTTTCTACAATCAATGTCTTCACCAATTTTACCTGTCATACCAACCAATGAGATCTTTGATTCATCACCTGAATCCCATCCCAAGTCTGTGGGTTTTGTTGTCGTTTCCACTGTTTGCGTTCCCTTCTTTTCCTTGAACCACTTTGGCCTCTTCTCGGGATGCAACTGCCAACATCTGTCCTCATCATGTCCCTCTTTCTTGCAATGCTTGCAAGAGGGCTTTCCTTCCTTCCTCGTCACTGCATTTTCATTCTTTCCATGCCTTTTCCTCTTGTCCTCTTTCCTTGAAGATGATGATTCCCCTGACACACCTGCTTTCCCTGCTTCAATATACATAGCTTGAATAGAAACCTCATCAAGGTTAGTGGGTCCAAACATGAAAAAAGTGTTTCTAATATGCACAGGTAAACCTCCTATATACTTCATAAGAGTTTCTTGTGTTTGCAAAGGGATGTCTAACATTAATGCCATTTTTCGAAATCCATCGGTGTATTCTTGCACTGTTTGTCCTTTTCTTAGTTTTAAAGATTTCCATTCAATTAATGTTTTTTCTTTATAACCCAAAGGATAGAATTGTTTCGTAAGTGCCAAAATGAAACTCTTCCATGATGGAAATACATTACCCACTTGCTGTGTTCCCTTTTCCATCTTGCTTTGCCACCAGATGAGAGTTGTACCTGCAAGCCTCAAAGATGCCAACTTGATTTGTGTGGCCTCATCCTTGATCTGTTGCACACTGCAATATACCTCCATCTTCCTAATCCAATTGTCAAGTTTCTCTGCATTTACTTCACCATCATATATGGGAAACTCAAATTTAACATCAAGTTTTAACAATGGCATTTCATTCCTATTCTTATGAACATTTTTCTTTCCATTAGATTTAGAACTTGAAATTGAAGAAGAAGGAGAAGAAGGAGGTGTTGATCGAGGTGAAGGAGGAATCTGAGGATGGTCCTCTTCCTCTTCACTTTTTCCCTTTGAAGATTCACCAAAAACTGGTCTTTTTCGTTTTAGGTAATCCTAATACAAAACTTTCACCATCTCCGACATAGCAAGGAATGTTTTCCGTAATTCTTTCTCATCCTGAGAAATCCCTTCTTCCAATGCCATCTTATCGCTGTGAGAATCTCTCTTTCTCAATCCAATTAATGGATTCTCTGCAACAAGCTCGCCTTCACCACATTGTAGATTTTCCCTGGTTAACATGCAAAACTCAAATCCAAACGTCAACTAGCTCTGATACCACTTGATCCGTAGGATCTTTTAATGACTATGGTTGAGTTTTAATTTTGCATGCGTTAATTATCCAATTTGAGAAGCTTAATGAAAGAATGAGGAAAGAAGAGGAATTATGACATCCATATACACATATGCAGATCTGAAATGAAATAATAGACAGAAAACCATAACACGAGAATTGATAATGGAGTTCGGCACAACGTTGCTTACATCTCTGGGCCTTTGTCTCTGTGGGGGAGGCTTCTTTATTTCTGTTCAAAAGCTCAAAATTACATCGCAGCAATGCCAATTGGCTACAAGACTGATCTGTTCATGTTCTTCCAGATCTCTAGAACCCTGCAAAGAAAATGGCACGCAAAACGGATGCCCGGAGCTCCCAGAAATGGCCCGCAAGTGTTTTCTCCTCAATAGTTTCCCTGCATACAAATGGATTTGGCTTGGCTTCCCTTCAGCATAACTCTACTTTTTCTATCCTCTATGGCCTCAATCGGGCCTGGTTTTTATAGATCTGAAGTTGGTTATCCATCCCCAACTTCCTCCCAAAATTTTGGCTCCAAAAATGCCCAATATCTCCCAAAAATGGGCCAAATCCTCCATTAACAGGCATAATATAAAAAAAAATCCACTAAACATTATAGAAAAACCCATTTTTGCAAAGATTTGGGGATAGGCCCCCTTTTTCCGGTGCGCGCACCCTTTTAATGGTCATATGGTAGTTATATTTGGCCAAGCGTTAGCCCAAAGGCTAAGCGCTGGCCCTTTAAAAGCGTTGGCTCTTGGATTTGTGCGTGTCCCACGGGACCATTCCTTATGCTCCGCGCTATGCGCCTGCGCCCCCTTTACCTGTGTTCATAGCATAACGTGCAACCATGGGATGGGGCTTAGCCCCAACCCCTTTCTTCCCTCCATAATATATATATATCAACTTTATATAAATTAAATTACATTTGTTTAAACAAGTGATACGTGGGCGCATTGGTGTTGGGTCATATGTGAAAGTGCTTAGGCTTGGTGGTTGGTTGTGGGTTCAAAACCCATGACCACAAAACATTTTTGGAAATTGCCACACACTGCCGACAAGGTGACTGGGTGCCACGTGGCTGCCCATGACTGGGCCACGTGGCACCTCCCCATTTGACGAACTAATGCCACTTGTCAACCATTGACTGGTCTAGTTGCCTGCCACATGTCTGACCTGTCAGTGAACCTGCCCAATCACCATCAGCCAGAGAGTGCCACATCATCTCCTGCACAGTCATCATACTGATGTCATGCTGACATCAGCATTGACTTTTTGACTAGTTGACCTTTGACTTTTTACTTGTTTGGGATTTCGAACATAATGTGATATCTTTCGCATACGAAGCCCATTTGATGAAGTAAATATATGGTTGGAATCAGGAAGACGAGATGGACGCAATGGCGTTGGTTTCGTCGGATTCTGAGCACTTTCATTTTTTAGCCTTTTTGAGCCCTGTCAGGCTCCTGGATCCGATTATGGATCAAGCAGCCCCAAGGAAAGTTCAAGCAGGGGGAGCAGCCCCAAGAGGAGAATGGCCCTTTGACATTGATGTCAAAGGGGGAGAGATAGTCACATTGATGTGATTGATGATTATTCATTGGGAGAGATAGTCACATTTGGGAGAGATAGTCACATTGACTATTGATATAGAGCATGCCTTATCTACATGTTGACATCAATAATTGGTAATTGTTGTTGACATAAATGTTGGTATTTCCATCAATGCCAAAGGGAGAGATTGTTGTATCATGTTGTCATTTATGCCAATGGTTTGATTGATTGATGTCAAGTGGTTGTTTGATGTCAAGTGGTTGATTGTTGTCAAAAGATTGATTGATTGATGATTGATGTAATGTAATATGTATTGTCCTTGATGATAATGCATAGATGAATATGGATGAATGAGTTGTCATTGATATGATGAAGATGGATCAATGAGTTGTCATTTATACATGATAAATATGGATCGATATGGTTTCATTAGAATGGGATGCATTGATGGAAAAATGTATAGATGACTCATTATTGTCTTATCATGATTGATAAGGTGCAGAAATGGATGAACTCCAAAGTGGTCCCCTTATGGTGAAATCCCTCACAGGAAGACTCTTTGTGGATTGAGTTATCCTAGAAGAATGGTTGAAGGACCCATGCTTGTATGTGGAATAATGAGATGAAGATCAATGACGTTGATGGTGAAACTATCCTAGATGGTTAATACTTGTCATGCCATTTATGGTGGTATGTGTAATGTCACATAACTCCTCACGGTGTGAGAGTTATGGCCTTACTAAATTGGAGGACCCTCACATGTTGGCTTGAAGCCCCCAAGGTCAAAGAAGTCAAAGTGACCTAAAAGAATAAATAATTATTTAAATGATAAATTAAAGTGAAAAAGTCAAGGTGGATTATTTGAATAATAAAGAGAAATGATAAAGTAAGGTGACAAAATCAAGAAGGAATATTTAAATGATAAAGTATTGGAGAACTTTCTATTTATGGAAAGTGGTTAACCCTAAAATAAGGAAAATAGGTTAAGTGACCTAGAAATGGGTTAAGTAACCTAGAAATGGGTTAAGTGACCTAGAGGATGAAACTATAAATAAGATAGAAATGGTCTCTTGCAAAACATCCTTTGTGTGGATCAATGGAGAGCTTCTTGTGAGAATAGTGTTTGGAGTATTGATGGAGAGCTTCTTGTGAGAGCATTTTTGGTGTGGATCTCTTGAGAATGATTGAAGATCTATTATGAGAGAGAGGAGATCAAGAGGATCTCATGGACTCATTGAATTTTCAGCAAGTCTGAGATCATGACGGCGAAATTCTCGAAATTACAGAAAAAACCCTATTTTATGGTGCGTACATGGGCTATCTGTGTATAGGGTGCGTATACACAAGATGTCTGTGTACAGGGTGCATAAAGTACGTGGGTTGTTAGTGTACATGGAGTGTACAATGGATAAAATCATGGAGATTAGTGGTTGAGCTGATGAAAAGTTGTTGAAGACTGAAGCAGGTTCTAGATCTACATTCTATGGGCTCAGATCTGTCTGTTAGCACTCTGTAATTTTCCCAAGGCTGTGGAGGCAGTCATAGAGGCAACATAAAAACCTCTTTGAGTCAAGGATCTATCCCTCCAAGACTCAGAGAGGGATCTCTCTGTCAAATTTATCTTTGTTAGAGATTTGATCTTAGGATAGCTATGCAGAATAGGATATGTTCTTGGAGTTTTCTAGTTGAGACAGCAAAAGAAGACCATTGGGCTATGGGGTCTGTGACAAGTTTGAAACTAAACACAAGTCTATAAAGTATTTCCACAGGGCAAGGTAATGTAGACGTTGGATCTTTTAGAAATAAAATGATGTAGAAAAGGAACAGACGAGATAATCAACTACAACAAAAAAGCATTCAAGAATTTCTTCATTGTAGTATCAGAGGGAAAACATTTAGATTTTTTAAAAGCTCGACACAAAGTATAGTAGATAAATTCTACGCTAAATCTCCCTTTAAAAATCAGAAAGGGAATAACATAATGATAATTGATAAGGATCACATTCAACGAAGAGAGGAAAATTCACCAACGTTAACACGCAGGAATCCTGTGCAAAAGTCCAATTATTTTTGGTTGATCTGACAAAATATTACAGAGAATAGCCTTCTGGGTGGAAGAATCAACCCCTTTTACATTAAAATAATCTGAATAAATAGGAGATATCCCCCAACAAGTTTTTTAAGTCGGATTTAACCACCTCGGCCAAAAATAGCCACAAATCCCCAAAAATCCAGAACTGCAAATTTGGTCGAATTTGCTGAAAATAGGGGTATGCTCAGTCATTGATTTCTCCCAATCAGTGACACCTGTAAAAAAACCGAAGAATTTTATTGTATATTAGATTTTCTAGAGAAAAAACCTCCTTCAGTTTCTCAAATTTCAATTCCACGTCGTCGAATCAGCTCCCGCAAAATCGCGACTGTAACAGGAAAAACCAGAAATCCGAAAAATGACGTTGAAAGACAACCTCGATTCTCCCAACTGGTGACACCTTTGAAAAACCGGGGAGAGGTTTTTGTTCTTTGGCCCGTTATGAAAAAACACCTCTTTCGGTTTTCTAAATTTCATCTTCGTTTGCCCATAATCTGCTTCGCAAGACGAGGTTTCAAAACTGGAAAAACAATGGTTTTGTGAAATTGGCAGAGGGCGGTTATGGAGAGGTAAGTGGTATTCCGGACCCCCCCTGACGTATTGGGAGAGGGGTATAGTGGTATAGTGGTATAGTGGTATTCCGGACCCCCTCCGTGGTAAGTGGTATTGGGAGAGGGGGTCTGAAATCACCTGGAGGTGGCAAGTGTCCCTCCC
>ML803292.1:282590-305796 GCA_009831015.1 Picea engelmannii
TGGGATGTGTGAATGTTAAGTTGCGGGTGGGGGGAAAATGATTTGACATTTTTATTTAATTTTTTATTATTTGTTTATTTTACGTGTTTTCCTTTTCCCCCTTTTTTTTAATTTTTAATTTTATTTTGTTTTAATGTTTTATTACGTTTAAATTTTTGTTTTATTTATTACGTGTTTTAATTTGTTTTTTCAATTAATATTTTTTATTATTGTTTTATTTTATATGTTTTTTGTTTTTATGTTTTAATTTATTTAAATTTTTTTAATATTTGTTTTGTTTTGTATTACGTTTCTTTTTAATACATGTTTGATTTTATTTATTTATGTGTTTTTATTAATGTTTTATTTCTATTTTGTTTTTGTTTTAATTTATATTTATTTTTATTTGTTTTATTGTTTTTATTTTCTGTGATTAATAAATCACTAACCTAAGTATTAACAACTAACTTAATTATTAATTAATCTATTAATAACAAGTCTGATCTAACTACTAACCTAATGTTTTTATCCTAAGGTGGTTTATTGCAAATGTAGGAACGAAGATAGCGAAGAGGAGCAGAAGTGAAGGATGAGGGAATGAAGGGCGTAGCAAGGTGGATGAAGAATGCAGTAGGGTGATGGAGGATCAGGCGAAATGAATGGAGGGGAAAAAGGAAACAACCGAGAGACCAGCAAGACAGATGTATTCATCATGGGGGAAACGCCAAAAAGCAGCTGAAGAATCGAGTTACCTATGAATATAGGACCCTAACATAGGCTCCACCTGGGGATGGCAGCTCTTTCAGGAGGTGTCAAGAACCATTGAACTTTGAATATGCAGAGTGGTTCTTTATTCATTGGGACAATCCCAAAATCTTATTCTGCAACCTATACCTGTTTTGATCTTTAAACTGAAAACCAAATCAAAATGAACACTGTTGAAAAAGAGATGCTTAGAATGTTGAGCTTATTCACGCTCTCCTACCTACCCTATATTGCTAACAATTTTGTTTTTTTAAATGATACAATAATGCTAGTGCAGTCAGTCAAGAAACTGCTCTTCTCTTTCAATATTTTTAATCAATATCAGAAATAGAACTTCCATAGGCATCATGAAATGTTTTTCATCCTGATCTTCATTACAAGGAGCTTGATAAACATGATAGATAATAGAAATACCGGGAATGCATTGTGGCTCTGTGATGAACAATTTATCCATATAAATAGCCACTGGATCAAGATAGACTTGACCAATTACTGGATATTAAAATTTAACCAACTCAACTTCATGATTTGATGTCGTAGTTATGCTCTTTGCATCCTCATGCACTTCTTGACATGGCTGCAACTTTTATGATGGGTTTTGAAATGATACTTCTACTGAACACATCTCTGTAGTTGACCGCCTGATCATGTCAATATCATAACAACTTTTCAGCTCATGACTAGCGAATGAAGAATGATTTTGACCACACAGTCATCCAATCGATCAGCTATTGGATCCTGAAAACACTGACAAAACTGATGCATTGATTCAAATGAAATTTCCTGACTTTTTATGTATTTATCCTTCAACACTTGTTCAAGAGTCTCCTTCAAAATTTGAAATGAATTATAATCTAATGGGATAGAATTACATTCCACTATTTCAAATCTTGTTTCGAGCTCTGGACTTTGAAAATCAAGGGAAAATAGTGATTGTGATTTCGGGTCTAAAATAGATCCCATGTCATCAATGAAATCCTCTACTGACTCATCATAAAAAAAATGGTCTTCACTATTCACAACTTGCCTAGAGTTTCTTTTCAAATATTGAAAAGATGAGAAACATAAGGGCAAAGATTTTTCCCTTACTCTAAAATTTTCTGCATTTTCCTCATCGTTGTTATGATTGTTGGGTAGAGGTTGATTGTCATATCTGAGCTGTAATTGATCTTCTTCCTGCCAATGACATGTTGTTGGTTTCTTTGAACAATCAACATCTCTTTTAGCCTCATGATCGTCATCATACTGATCACACTTGGGTAGATTATGCCAGTAAGAAAAATCATCAAACATGCACATCATATCAGTTGATGGCTCTTCAATAAGATGAGTTGGAACTTCATCTTTGACTGTGTTGTGAATTGAATACATGAAAGAATCATCATCCAAACCATGGTACCAAGGATGAGCAACAAAATGTTTGGGAACAATGACCTTTTATTTCTTTGAAATCAATGGAACATGATGTCTTTGGACAACAAGCTCATCTTTCCTATTGATCCTCTGCATCATCTCTTCCATGGCACTGGCCAGAATGTCCACTTTAGCTTCTGGATATTTCAGCTACTCCTTTCCTTTGTTCTTTACATTTGACCTTTTGATTAGCAAGTTGGTCTCCACATCAACTGCAATGTTCTACATTTCTTCGAGAGTTGCATTGTTCCTTTCTCTTAATTGGAATGTCATCTCAGGATTGAAGGCATCTGGGAAATGAAAGTGAGTTGATCCTGGGGGTTGCCTTATATCAACAGGCATTACATGATATACCTTATTGAACCTTGTTGAAAACTATTGTACTGTTTCCCTTGGATGTCTTTTCAAATGGTCATACTCTTCCAGGATGAGAAAGACATTTCTCATGATCACCCATCGATCTAGGAAAACTTGCACAAACTGATGGAAATTGTTAATGCTTGTAGCTGGGAGATTTTTAAACCAGTTCTTGACTTTACCTCCCAATGATAGGGAAAACATTCTGATGCATACATCATCATATTCTTCCTCAAAGAGGTCAAGAAAATCCTCAATAATTTGGATATGCTTTTCAGCAGTAATATTGGGATTCTCTCCATCAAACCTGGGCAGATTATTGGTGTAATTTGCAGGGAAGTCATGGAGGATAGGAGGAAAATCTAGGGGCTTGTATCTGTCTGGGATTTTTGCAGGTATAGGAGGTGAAGTAAGAGGCTTACAACCATCCATATCTTTAGCAAGAGTAGGAGATAAAGAAGGAGGCTTATGTCTCACTAGGACTTCTACAGGTGCATCTGGGATGTTCACAGGTGTATGAGTATGTACATAATCTACAATTGGGGATCTGATCTCTTGAGGCTCATCAATTTGCAGATGATCAATATAAACTTTAGCAATATACTTTTGATCAGGCTTAGAATAAGATAGAACATAATTACATATAAAACCAAAGATGTCTTGAATGCAATATGAGCTTAAGTACCTGGTCTTTCTAGGATGCTTGGCCATGCTTTAGGTTCTTCCTCTAGTGGAGTCTTTGAGTTCACACTGTTTGGAGCTGATTGGAGTCGCCAGGTGAATGATCTTAGCCTTCTTGTGTCTGGTCAATGTCCACCATCAGTGATCAGATCTGGAGCTTTGAAGTGTACTACTGGGGAAAGTCCCCAGTATGGTCGCCATTTTGTTAGCACTCTATAATTTGCCCAAGGTTGTGGAGGCAGACACAGAGGAAACATCAAAACTGCTTTGATTCAAGGATCTAGCCCTCCAAGACTCAGAGAGGGATCTCTCTGTAAAATTTATCTTTGTTAGAGATTTGATCTTAGGCTAGCTATGCAGAATAGGATATGTTCTTGGAGTTTTCTAGTTGAGACAACAAAAGAAGACCATTGGGCTATGGGGTCTGTGACAAGTTTGAAATTAAAAACAGGTCTATAAGGTATTTCCACAGGGAAAGGTAATGCAGATGTTGGATCCTTTAGAAATAAAATGATGTAGAAAAGGAACAAACGAGATAATCAACTACAACAAAAAAGCATTCAAGAATTTCTTCATTATACTATTAAAGGGAAAACATTTAGATTTTTAAAAGCTCGACACAGAGTATAGTGGATAAATTTTGCACTAAATCTCCCTTTAAAAATCAGAAATGGAATAACATAATGATAACTGAGAAGGCTCACATTCAACGAAGAGAGGAAACTTCACCAACGCTAACACCCAGGAATCCTGTGCAAAAGTCCATTTATTTCTAGTTGATCTGACAAAATATTACAGAGAATAACCTTCTGGGTGAAAAAATCAACCCATTTTACATTAAAATCATCTTAATAAATAGGAGACATCCCCCAACAAGTTTTTTAATTTGTATTTAACCGTCTCGGCCAAAAATAGCCACAAATCCCCAAAAAATTTGGAACTACAAATTTGGCCGAATTTGCTGAAAATAGGGGTACGCTCAGTCATTTATTTCTCCCAAAGAGTGACACTTGTGAAAAAACCGAAGGAGGTTATTGTATATTATCTTGTATGGAGAAACAACCTCCTTCAGTTTCTCAAATTACAATTCCATATCGCCGAAACAGCTCCCGCAAAATCAGGACTGTAACAGGAAAAACCAGAAATCCAAAAAATGAGGCTGAAATACAACCTCGATTCTCCCAACTGGTGACACCTTTGAAAACACTGGGAGATTTTTTTGTTCTTTGGACCGTTAGGAACAAAAATCTCTTTTGGTTTTTTAAATTTCATCTTCGTTTGCCCATAATCCGCTTTGCAAGACGAGGTGTCAAAACTGGAAAAACAATGGTTTTGTGAAATTGGGGAAGGGCGGTTTTGGAGAGGTAAGTGGTATTTAGGACCCCCCCTGAGGTGGTAAGTGGTATTGGAAGGGGGGAGTCCAAAATCACTTGGAGGTGACAAGTGTCACTCCTAATACCACTATTCTGGACCCCCTCCCCCCCACCCCCCCACCGTTAAAGTTCAAAAAGCACGGGGGGGGTCCAGAATTTTTTATGAGCGTTGATTGATTTTTGGGATGTGTGAATGTTAAGTTGTGGGTGGGGGGGAAATGATTTGACATTTTTATTTTTTGTTTTGTTTTTTATTTAATTTTTCATTATTTGTTTCTTTTACATGTTTTCCTTTTCCCCTTTTTTTATTTTTATTTTTATTTTGTTTTAATGTTTTATTATGTTTAACTTTTTGTTTTATTTATTACGTGTTTTAATTTGTTTTTTCAATTAATATTTTTTATTATTGTTTTATTTTATATGTTTTAATTTATTTAATTTTTTTTGTTTTGTGTTACGTTTCTTTTTAATACATGTTTGATTTTATTTATTTATGTGTTTTTATTAATGTGTTATTTCTATTTTGTTTTTGTTTTAATTTATATGTATTTTTATTTGTTTTATTGTTTTTATTTTCTCTGATTAATAAAGCACTAACCTAAGTATTAACAACTAACTTAATTATTAATTTATTTATTTAATTAATAATTTATTTATTAATAACAAGTTTGATCTAACTACTAACCTAATATTTTTATCCTAAGGTGGTTTATTGCAAATGTGGGGATGAAGATAGCGAAGAGGAGCAGAAGTGAAGGATGAGGGAATGAATGGCGCAGCAAGGTGGATGAAGGATGCAGCAGGGTGATGGAGGATCAGGCGAAGTGAATGGAGGGGAAAAATGAAACAACCGAGAGACCAACAAGACATATGTCTTCATCACGGGGGCAACACCAAAAAGCAGCTGAAGAATTCAGTTACCTATGAATATAGGACCCTGACACTGTCACTGAGACACTGGTATGGCTACATTATTGTCTTGATGGATACTATTGTTTGTTGTGTTGTGAATGATTAGGGAATTCTTGGTAGGGCTGCTATGATGTGGTTTATGTTTGTTGATGGAGTGAGCAACACTCTTATGATTCAGTACTGATATGATGACTATAGTATGTTGGTTGCTTATGCATGATTAAGTTAGCATTCATATTGATTGGTTGTGGAGTATGAGTAAGCTATTGGAGAGCTTGAATGTGTTGTGATTGGATGATGGCCATTTTGGATAGTGAGAGACAGAAGAGAATGATAAATTGGTTGCAGAGGATCTGAGTTAATATTGAAGGATAAACCCTAATAGCTCAAAAGGTATACATGGGTTGTTGTATACCCTAGTCACGTACATACGCGGGTTGTAGTGATCCAGGGCATGTACACACGCAGGATGCACTACTGACAAGTCGTGTACCTGTTGCAGATTGATATCTGTTGAGGATTGTTGCCTCATCTCAGTTGGTGACAAGGATGTAAGATGAGTCTTGCATTATAGAGTTGGTGCTCTTGTAGAGTTGTACTCTATTTAGTTGTTGCTGAAAAACCCCAAGGATTGTAATCCGTAATAAAAATAAAATTGTACAGACATCTTGTGGTCCTTGTGTTCCTTGTGGTGATGACTTGTTGATTATATATTGTTGATATGTGCTCACATCTAACTGGTTATAAATGACAGCAATGAGTAATGAGTAAATGTTGAATGTTAACTAATGAGTTTTGTGTAAGAGGGAAGTTTTGGGAAAAATATCCCCACACTCATTCAACCCCCCCTCTAAGTGTGATATGTGTTTCCAACAATAAGCATGCTCCCCAAGCTTGGTATGCCAAAATGGACAACTTTCTTATTGACACCAGATTCTCTAGATGCCATTCTTATCCTAATGTTTATACCAAGAAAGTAGGAAGCCATCTCATAATCCTTGTCCTTTATGTTGATGACCTTATCCTTACTAGTAGTGACTCAAAACTTTTAAACCATGTGAAAACCAACCTTAAGAAGAAATTTGAAATGGCAGACTTAGGTTTTTTGCACTATTTCCTTGGCCTCCAAGTTTTGCAAACCAATGAAGAAATTTTTCTTTCCTGGTCTAAGTATGCTTGTGACCTTCTTCGTCACTTTCACATGGATGATTGTGAACCAACCCCTTCTCCCTTCCAGTCTGGAATCAAGCTTACCGCCACCTGTACTTCTCCTAAAGTTGATGCCACCCTGTATCATCAGTTAGTTGGTAGCCTCTTATACTTGACTCATACCCATCCTGATCTTTCTTTTGTTGTTGATCTTGTTGCATGGTATATGCAAACACCCCATGAAAGCCATTGGAAAGCAACTAAAAGGATACTTCGTTATGTCCGTGGTATAGTTCAGTTAGGGATAAATTACAATTCAGGGGGGACTCCTTTATTGGTTGGTTTCATTGATTAAAATTGGGCCAGTGACCCTAATGATTGGAAGTCTACTACAGGTTATGTTTTCAGTCTTGGTTCAAGACCTGTCACTTGGGCCTATAAGAAACAACATGCTATTGCACTTTCTTCAGTAGAAGCAAAGTACCAAGCAGTCGTAAATGCAAGTCAGGAAGCTTTATGGCTTCGATAGATCCTTTCAGAGTTTAGATTCGAGAAACAACATCCGACCAACCTTTGGTGTGACAATCAGAGTGCCATCAAGATTGCCAAAGACCTAGTTCAACATCAGCACAGCAAGAACTTCGAGCTACACATGCACTTCATCAGAAAGCCCATTCATGATCAAGTTATTGAAGTGATCTTTTTCCCTACAAAATATCAAGTTGCAAACATTTTCACAAAGTCTCTTACAAAAGTGAAGTTTTCCAAACTTTGATCTATGTTAGGAGTTCAGGAAGTTGTCATTAAGGGGGGATAGGCTCTAATGCCTCCTTCCTTATCCTATTGTGTCAACATTGTAAATCCTTCAATCCTATCCCAAGTTGTTCTTAAGGGGGGATGTTAGGATATTTAGACACTTAGGATTTATTTAAGATCTACTTGGTATAATATGTCGTTAGGTAAAAGTGTGTTTCTTAGTGTGTTTCTTCAGTATGCATTAGTATACATTTATAGTTAGGAAATACGACAGTCATGATATGTTCTTGACATAGAGTGATCTGACGATTCATACTCTCCTCGATCTTAATGACCATTTATCTATGGATTAACACCTGATTGGTCCATGATCTCTATTTAAAGAGCATGGAGGGTCATTTACCGATGATTGATTGTGAGAAAATCAATTGTAAAATCTCTTTGTAATCTTTTTCTTTTTCATTAATAAACTGCTCCAAGTGGGCGCGTTGGCTGGGGATGTGGATGTTTCCCCGTAGGGGTTTTACCACGTGAAAACATTGGTGTGTTGATCTTTGATCTAGTTATGTGAGTGGTTACTGAAGGTGTTCATCCTCTGTTGGAATACATGTGTTGTCGAACAAAATTCACTTAAAATATTAAAATAAATGCATTGGAAAATAATAAGTCTAATCCCTCATATAAATATTAAAATGGTTTTAATGCAAGGTTACAGGAAAATGGAAAATGATTAAAACTCAATAAAAATGATGTGATATAATAGTAAAAAGGATGGCAATTTGGTGACTCAACAGTATCAGAGGCTCTAATTCTCATCTTGGCATTGCAAGATTTTAGTTCCATTTTGGCTTACAAAGAATTATAGGATATTCAAAGGGCATTGAGGAGCTGTGAGGAAGTTGTCTAGGGAAAAAATGTGTTATTGTTGCAGCTACAAGAAGAATTAAGGAATAAGATAATATGATATCCTCTAAAATCACTTCACTGATGGGAACCTTAGTCCAATTTAAATGAAAATTTTATGCTCTGGAAGAAGATTGTACCTTTCTCTACACTATGCTTATAAATTTATCCAAAGGGGGTTAGTCAAGGGCATGTAATTAGGTGCACTCCATCAACTCTCATTATGGGGCTCCAAAGGAAGATGAAATTTTCCACCAACTTTCGAAAAAAGAAACAATTGTTAAAGTGGATACAGACTCAACCGTAGCAACTCAAGATGAGGTAGCCAAGTGACATGGAGGACATGTGAGGGTCCTCCAACTTCATAAGGCCATAACTCTCAAACAGTGAGGAGTTATGTGACATTCCACATACCACCAAAAATGACATGACATGTACTATCCATATAGAATAGTATTGTCTGAAAATATATCATAACTCATACCATTACCCATCAAACAAACTTGGGTCCATTACCCAAACCTGGGGTCTCCAACTTCTCATGGCCATAACTCTCTAACCGTGAGGAGTTATGTGACATTCTACATACCACCGGAAATGGCATGACAAGAACTATACATATAGGATAGTTTCACCAGCAATTTCCTTGATATTCATCTCATTACTCCACATACAAGCATGGGTCCTCCAACCATTCTTCTAGGATAACTCAATCTATAAAGCGTCTTCCTGTGAGTGATTTCACCATAAGGGGACCACTTTGGAGTTCATCCATTTGTGTACCTTATCAATCATGATAATAAAATAATTAGAGCAAGGTTCCTCCAGCCATTCTTCTAGGATAAATCAATCTGCAAAGCATCTTCCCATGAGGGATTTCACCATAAGGGGACCACTTTGGAGTTCATTCATTTGTGCACCTTATCAATCATGATAAGACAATAATGAGTCATCTATACATTTTTCCAAAAATGCATCATATACCAATGAAACCACAACGATCCATCTTCATCATGTATCAATGAAAACTCATTGATCCATCTTCATCATATCAATGACAATTCATTGATCCATCTTCATCTATGCATTCTCATCAAGGAAAATACATATTATATTACATCAATCATCAATCAATCGATCCTTTGACATCAATCAATCACTTGACATCAATCAATGACACCAATCAATCAAACCATTGGCATCAATGACAACATGATCCAATAATCTCCCGCTTTGGCATTGATGGCAATACCAACATTGATGTCAACACCAATTATTGATGTCAGCATGTAGATAAGGCATGATCTACATCAATAGTCAATGTGACTATCTCTCCCCATCAATAAACATCAATCACATCAATGTGATTAACTCTCCCCCTTTGACATCAATGAAAAAGGGTCATTCTCATCTTGGGGATGCTCCCCTTGCTTGAACTCTCCTTGGGGCTGCTCCCCCTGTCTGAATGCCTTTGATCTTCCTCTGAATAATATCTCCCCTTTTGAACAAGGGATATCACTCTGAAGTAATGCTGAAGATACATCAAACATACTCCCCATGTGACCATTGCTCCCCCTGAAATTATACTCATGTGCTCTTTCTTCAAGTATAGGGCTCTTTTCTAGGTATGCATCTGATAAATATCTCCTCCTAGAATCATGGGAAGAAGAATGACTCCCCCTATGGGTATGTCTCCCCTATATTTTCTGCAAGATGAACATTGTGCTACCATATAACAATCCTTGGATCGTTCATGCATCAAAATCATGCCATACCAAGCATCATGAAGCAAAAGATATGTCAACAATGAAATAAAGAATCATGAGCAAAATATCAACCAAGTACATCCTGTACAAAATCTGTGCTCATCATGCACAACACCTATGTACATCAACATCATGCAATGTGCCAAAAGATATCATCCATGGAATGTATCAATCATATGCCTTTATCAACATGCCAACATGTGCATCTACCAATATGCCAACCATGTGCATCCACCAATATGCCAACCATGTGAATCTACCAATATGCCAACCATGTGCATCTACCAACATACCAAACAATGTATCATATCACTCATGATATGTCTCCATCATGAACCAAGTGCCACAATCAGGTATCTCAAAGAAATGCCAATTGTTGTGCTAATCAAGTAGTACCAATGGTATAGTATCATCAAGCATATGCCATCTATGAGTGCACCAAACATGTACATTACCATGCACCAATACCACAAAATGATGAATCCCATATATATATGCCAAATCCTCCATAAAACATGTGCCAATCAAACTGCTATTACGTGCCTCTTCCAATGTACTAGAAAAGTACCAATCATGCATCAACTATATATCAACAATGATGTACAACATGATCACCTCATCAAATCACCAACCATATGTACCAATATGTAGCCGAATCCACATGAAAAATGAATGCACCATGACATCAACATATGCTTCCAATAATACATCATAAGATATATCAATGAAACTCAAATATGTACCAGCCATGTACGCCAACAAATCAACATCAATCTATACTCATGGGTTAGTGTCATGCACTCGAGATTTTATTTTACATAATGCAATAGATGAACACTTAAACCTACAACAAATAGTGTCAGAACCTACAACAAATAATGTCAGACCCCGTAACAGAGTGTTATACCATCACATCAAGCTGCAATCCATGTGCATAGCCTTTTTCTCAAGGATTTACCACATATACGCAGTCTGTTGCACAACAGATCGTGTATGTACATGACCTATACAAGGTCAACCTATGTATGTACATGACTGATATCACTGTCACCCGCATATGCTTCAGTAGATGAATTACTTGAGATTCCCTTTAGTCTTTCATTCTGTTTTGGATGCTCTGTCTTCTTCACCCACTTCTGTAGATGTCCCTACTCCTCAGAACTTGAGCTCTGAGCATCCATCTTTTCAAATATGTCTCTCTTGATTACTTCATTCCTTCTTCTAGCCATGCTATTTGAAGTTCTCATCATGGACTTTCTTCTTGTGTTCCAACACTCATGGGATTTGTGGCCAAATCCACTACAGTTGTAGAATCTCATAGTGTTATAGTGAATAGCAATGTGTCATACTTGATCACATCTCCAACACCTCATGGTATTATAAAATATTCCATTATATCTCCTTTCATAAGATCTACATTCAAATGCTTTGTGACCATATCCATTACATGAATAAAAATTCCCATGAAAAATACTTTCATACCTTAGCTTTGGTGTCCCAAGAATAGCTTCTTGATGTCTTCCTTGTTTTGTTCTTTTGAAATTTTCTTTGCCTTGTGTAGATGGTTGCTTTGCAACATTGTCTTCCTTATTTGATGTATTTACCTCATGCTTCTTTGAGGTGCTTGCTTCAGCATGTGTATCTTCTCCTTTGTATCCAAGACCTGATTTATCATATGGTGATCTTTGACTTTATAAGATCTCATCCAATATTAGTGAGCTATTCAAGAATTTTTTTGACTTTTCTACCTTCTTTCTAAGGTCAACAATTTCAGCTTCTAGCTTACAACATGACTCTTCCTTTTCATTTATTTGATTCTTCAATAGTTCCTCTATTCTTTTGGATTCTTCAATTTGGGTCTTGAGATGGACAATAGTTTCAAAACTTTTTCTAATCTCATCATCTACCTTCACATTTTCTTTTTCATTCTTTAGTCTTGTGATTTCTTCTTCCTTTTCTTCTAGTTGAGAAATCTCTTCTTGTTCTTTGAGCATTCTCTTTAACTTCAAGATGTACCTTTGACTCCTCCTAAGAAACTTATTATTGTTATCTGAAAGATAGTTATAGTGTGTATAAAAATGATCACTCATATACATGTATAAACCCTCTTCAATTTCCATTTGAAGTTCTAATAGATTTTCTTCTATTCTTTCCATGGGATAACTATCATCAAACTTTACACAAACTGTTTCTATATCATCTTCTACACTTGATAAAAATTCAACATCATCACACTTTGAATCATTGCAATCAAGAGTCTTGGGAGATTCTTTACCTTCAATATCTTCCTTCTTGCCAACACCATCACATGATTTTTTGTCTTTATTTGAAATGTCTTCAAGATCTTCCTTTGTGCTATAATTACTTGATTCTTTATATTCACTTGAAATGTTTTCAAAATCACATTTAGAAATAATACAATCAAGAGTTTTTTATGATTCTTTACCTTTGATGATCTTGATGGAGTTGTCTTCAATTTCTTCCTTCTCCTTCTTGCTTTGATATGTCTCCTCTAGATTTAGCCATAGATCATTGGCGGAAGCGCATTGTCCCATGCTCTCTTTTATAGGGCTTGAGAGTCCACTAAGAATGGTCTTGAGAGCCAATGCGTCATTCTTCTTTCCTTCCCTTTGAGCTATAAACTTTGACTTGTTCTTCAATGGAACATATCCACCGATGGTTGCCTTACAAATAGTTGCTCCCATTGTCTTCAAATACACTTTCATCTCTATTCTCCAAGTAGAATAGTTTTCCTCATCAAGGATTGGAACTTCATAATCCATTTGTGTGTCTATGGATCTCCTTCAATCTTGTTAAGGATTGTAGTGAAGTCCCTCTCTGATACCAATTGTTGGACACACCTACCACACTTAGAGGGGCGGGTGAATGAGTGTGGGGATCTTTTTCCCAAAACTTCCCTCTTACACAAAAACTCCTTAGTTAACATTCAACATTTTCTCATTACTCATTGTTGTCATTTATAATCAGTTAGATGTGAATACATATCAGCAACATATCATCAAAAAATCATCTCCACAAGGAACACAAAGAACACAAGATGTATGTACAATTTTTCTTTTTATTATGGACTTCAATCCGGGGGTTTTTTCAGCAACAACTGAAGAGAGTACAACTCTACAAGAGAACCAGCTCTATATTAAATACTCAGATTACATTCTCAGTACCAACTGAGATGAGGAAACAATCCTCAACACATATCAATCTGTCAACATAAACAAGTGCATCAACCATGCACCAACCTGTGCCAAACAACCTGTAATCAACTTGTACCATAAACAAGTGCATCCAACCATGTACCAAGTATATACCAATAAAGTGTCAAATACTCATAAAAAATGACTCATCAATATGTACCAACATCATCAACTATACACCTCATGTATGCGCCAACTCATCAACTGCTTGTCTCAACCATGACTAGTTTTGGATTAGTCAACAACCCCAACTTGAAATAATCATAACTTTCTACCTATCATGAATAAATATATTAAAATGATACATAATGTTCTTCAGTGTGTTTTATGCAATTCCTCCAGGTGGCACTACTTGGAACCTCTCAGAAAAGGCGTTATAGAAAAAATGGCATACCTTGCTGAATTTTGGCTTATTCTAGAGAGCAACCTTGTAGAGCGTGGCCCACATAAAATATTCATTGAATTGATCTGAAAACTATTAAAAAACATACTAAATCCTGTACCCTAACCAAAAAAATTTGTCTCACTGAGTTTGGATCTGTTATGAATAAGTTATGACATTTTTACCCGAAACACCTGTTTTTGACTCATTTCAGGACTAGCCACAAACCCTATTTTCCACGGAGTGTAACTCCCAAAATACAACGACCCACAAGCTGAAATTTTTTACCACAAATACTTGGGTATTTTTTCTCAATGGAATATCAATTTCACGATATGAATCATTACATAAAACAATTTATAGCGAAAATGATGAGATGACCTGTAAATAACATACCTTAGAAAGCACCATCAAAAGAATTTATCCTTCCTTTCATTTTGGCCTTCTTTTCTTCACATTTCCTCAGAATTTCATCTTAGATATCCTTGGTTACCTCATACACATATAGATATTCAATATGCTCAAGTTCTTTTAAAATGAGAGAGCCTTGCCTTTTATTTATACTCTCCAAGTAGCTTCGTTAAAAACATCTTCTAGGTCACTTGGCCCCATGATGCAGGAGCATCGCCAACAGGTAGCAAGTGTGCATAGATATGGAGGACAGCTAGAAAAGTGCTAGCACATTTCTTGTAAGTAATGGTATAGTTAAAAGAGGCGTACTCACATTTATGGAGGAGCATTGTAATCAGACCTTGAGCGTCCCGCTCTCATATGAAGTAGATAGAGGCATTTATGTAAAGTTAATGTAGGTAGATAGAATTTAATGCTTAGATTAGACAGTTTTAGAGTGCAAGAGGGAAACGGGATATAGACACCCTCGTTGTATATTTGTATGGGGATTATGAGCATAGAGCAGAGAAGAGAAGAAGCATAGAGCTGTGTAGAAGAATTCCATGTACAAAAGTTCTGGATTAATACAAAAAGCTTTGATTCAGATTCATGGTGTCGTGATACTCTCTATGTATGTATTGTTGAATGTTATGCTCATGAATGTTTTACCCTTTCTGTCATGCATTTGTTGTTTATGCTATGTGTGTATGATTTCTTGTTAAATGTATGAAATCTGAGAGAGAGAGAGAGAGAGAGAGAGAGAGAGAGAGAGAGAGGGTAAGGGAAATGAGTTTCAATTGTTTCTCTATCTGAGCAAGAATTCCTGCAAGGAGTGCAGTTGAATTGTCTGGAAGGAGTGCATTGACAAAGCGTTCAGAGGTTTATCTCTGAAAGCTCAGACAAGATAGCTTTTGTTCTCATTCCCTCAGAAGGGCAGCTAGGCACAAGAGCCGTGCAAGGTGTGCGCAGGCCGAGTAGAATGTTGGGTTTTGTAATATGAGTGAAGTATTGAGAGACTGTTGTTGTAGGAAGTGCGTAGAGTCAAAGGACTTCAATTCCTTGGAGTAATTGAGGAATTTTCTGCAAGGAGTGTGAGAAGGAGTTTTTTGAAAAACTCGGAGCTGGAAAAATCTCAGGAAGGATAAAGCCTTCGAATTTGTCGAAGAGAAGCATAGGAAGTTGGTGTGTTGGAGCATTGATAAGGGGTCGCAAGTTTGTGTCACATGCGGTTAAGTACTATTGAGAAAAACACTTTGGTAAAAAGTTATAGAAGTCCTTGAGAAGGAAGAGAACAAACGGTCGGAATTCTCCGTGGAGAATTCGTGAAGTCCCATGAGCCGTCAGATCTCATGGAGGAGCAGGGGAGTTACAGAGAGTGTTTTCAAAGGTTCAAGCTCAGGAGAGGCAGAGCCATAGATTCAAGACAACAAGGGCCATTGGATTTTCCCGAGTATTTCCATTTTGGGGTTTCATGGATTGAAGTCCCAAAATCTTTTCATTAAGACTCGCGAAGTGCGAAGTCCTGAAAAGGCGGAAAGTCTAGTTGTGGGACCAACGCCGGGAATCATCTCGAGAGTTGACATTTCAGGATTTCGGGAAATAAAGGATTGGGATTTTAGGGTTCATGGAGCAGAGTTGCATGACATCGCAACTCCCGAACTCGTGATAAGGAGAAATCTGAAATCGACAAGGGAAACGTCAAGAGTTGAATGTTTTTGGGTTTTCGGGAATTTGAGAGACAGGGCGCTTGACCACCGGATTCATGAAATCATGAAGTTTGATCTCCCGAAGTATAAAAGGGGGAATTTCTCAAGGTTATTTGTGGGTGCAGATTTCCCGAAAGGGAAATAGAAGAGCCAATTGTTGAGAGCTCTTCAATCCATTGGAAGAGGAAAGATCCTGTGTGTGTGGACTTCCAACCTGCGGGTTGGGAGGGCTGCATCAGCTTTGGTATGAGAACACAGAAAGGTTTATTTTCTTTCTGTAGCAGGGAAAATAAGATTCACCATGCCACCGAGAAGAAAGGACAGACAAACACCCAATCCAGAAGAGGAAAGGGAGATGTCCAGAGGAAGGGGCAAGCAGATGCAGAATCCATAGGTGGAAAGAGATCTACATGACATTCACGCTAGACTCATGGACATGGAAATAAGAAAAAGGCACACAGCTGATGTTGGAGATGTCAGTGAGTCTGAAAACGAGGATGAAGCTGGACATGGAGAAGAATAAGTCACAGGAGAAGATGTAGAAAATGAACACTTTCTTAGAGCTGTTGCAAGAATGAGTGCAAGAGCCAAGATGGACATTCCAGTTTATGAGGGAAATCTAGATGTAGAGGAGCTTCTAGATTGGATTAGAGCTCTGGACACATACTTTGACTATGAAGATGTTGAAGAAGACAATAAGATCAAACATGTTGTCACGAGATTAAAGGGACATGCAACATTGTGGTGGGATGAGCTACAAGCTGATAGACATTGCCAAGGAAAGCAAAAGATCAAGAGTTGGGATAGGATGATCGCAAAGATGAAGGCGAAATTCATCCCCAGAGATTATCAAATTACACTGTTTCGAAGAATGCAAAATTTGAGATAGAAGCTGATGACAGTGAAGGAGTACACTGAAGAGTTCTACAGGCTGAACATCAGAGCATGTCATCGTGAAAGTACTGATGAAAAGGTTACTAGGTATATGAATGACCTGAGATATGAAATTCAGGATGAGATGAGTATGTTGACCATATGAATGGTGGAAGATGCTTATCAAATGGCTCTAAAGGTGGAAGAGATGTTGAGCTGAAAGCAGGGTCAAAGAGGCCGAGGAAGAAGTCAACCCAGGGGAAAATCAGTTGTCCAAGATAGAAATCATAATCCTAAGGAATACTGGAAGAAACCTCAACCTCAGATTGAGAGAGGTGGAAGCTCACAGCGAGGAAAATACACTAGACAGCGAGGGCAGTATGTTGATCAGAGAGGAGAGTATGCTGATACTAACATGTTTCCTCGTCCTAGAGGTAGAGGAAGAGGAAGAGGTGGAGTAATAACATGCTTCACATGTGGAAAGAATGGACACAAGTATTATGAGTTTCCAGTCAAAAAGAAGGAAGGTGGTGAGGCTCACATTTCCGAAGCACAAAGGCGGAGTATTGAGGTAGAGGGTGCTGAAGGCAGAAGATTGTTAATGATGTGAAAAGCTCTTTTGACACCATAGAAAGAGGTGGAGAGTTCAGTCCAAAGAAACATAATTTTTCAGACTGCATGCAAGACCAAGGACAGGGTATGCAAAGTCATTGTGGACAGTGGTAGCACGGATAATCTCGTTTCTATAGAGATGGTAGAAAAACTGGAGCTGGAGATGATTGAACATCCAAGCCCATACAAAGTTTCATGTCTACAAAAAGGACATCAGGTAACTGTCACTAAACAGTGTTTAGTTGAATTTAAGATAGGAGGATATAACAATAAGATACTTTGTGATGTCATTCCCATGGATGTTTTTCATTTATTGCTGGGTAGACCATGGCAATATGACAGAAATGTGATTCATGATGGGAGAATGAACACATACACCCTAGAGAAAAATGGGAGAACTCACATGTTGCTTCCAATCAAAGATAAAGAGGTGAAACCTGAGGTAAGTAACACTGTACTTATCATGAGTGGGAAGGAACTTCTTACAGAGGTTAAGAAGAAGGAGGAACCGCAATTTATTGTGGTCAGGAAGCCAAAGATTGTTTTAACCAGCACGAGGGTATATGATTTACCAGAAGAGGTTTAGGAACCACTGGAAGACTTCGTTGACATAGTAGTGGATGAACTACCTCGTTCGTTTCCACCGATCAGAAGTGTGAATCATCATATTGATCTCATACCAGGAGCTAGTTTTCCAAACAAAGCCGCGTACAGATTGACGCCACAAGAAAATGAAGAGGTCAAAAGATAAGTCCAGGATTTGTTGGACAAAGGTTTGGTTAGGGAAAGCTTGAGTCCATGTGTTGTTCCGACAGTACTCAGTCCGAAGAAAGACAGAGGCTGGAGGATGTGTACTGACTCGAGAGAGATTAACAAAATAACCATCAGGTATAGATTTCCATTGCCAAGGATGGATGATTTGATGGATTTCTTGAGTGGAGAAAAATATTTTTCGAAGATTGATTTAAAAAGAGGTTATCACCAGATTCGTATGAGAGAAGGTGATGAATGGAAGACAACATTCAAAACCAATGAAGGTTTATACGAATGTCTTGTCATTCCGTTTGGTTTAACAAACGTGTTGAGTACTTTCATGAGATTGATGAATGAAGTCCTCAAGGATTTCATCGAAAAATTTGTCATCGTGTACCTTGATGACATATTGATTTTCAGTAAAACAAAGGCAGAGCATCTGAAACATTTGGATATAGTTATGTAGAGGTTACAGTAGGAGAAGCTGCTGATAAACATGAAGAAATTCTCATTCATGAAGACATAACTCATTTATTTGGGTTTTGTTATTTCTGCAGATAAGTTAAGGATGGATCCGGATAAAGTGGAGGTGATCAAGAATTGGTCGTCACCAAAGAATATCTTTGAGGTGAGAAGTTTTCATGGATTGGCTAGTTTCTAACGAAAGTTCATTAGAAATTTCAGTGGAATTAGTGCACCAATGATGGACACAATGAAGAAGAGACACAAGTCTTTTCACTGGACAGAAGAGGCTGAGAAGAGTTTCAATTTGTTGAAGAGGAAAATCATGGAACAACCAATTCTGGTGTTACCTGATTTCCAAAAGACATTTCAAGTGAAATGCGATGCAAGTGGATTTGCAATAGGGGCAGTCTTGAGTCAAGAAGACAGGCTGATAGCATACTTCAGCGAGAAGTTGAACGAAGAGAAAATCAAATACTCAACGTATGACAAGGAGTTTTATGCTATCATTCAGGCATTGAAGAAATGGAGACATTACTTGATTCCGAAGGAGTTTGTCTTATACAATGACAATCATGCATTGCAATTTGTGACTCAACAGGAAAAGTTGAATCAAAGACATGTAAAATGGGTTGAATATATGCAAAATTTCACTTTTGTAATTAAACATATTTTTGGTACTACTAACAAAGTTGTTGATGCTTTGAGCAGGAAGTGTTTGCTATTGCAGGAGTTCAAAGTCAAAACATTGGGTTTTGATGATCTTAGGGACATGTACAGAGCTGATCCAGATTTTAAAGAGGCATACAAAGCAGCTAAGAATCCAATTCTCAGAGATAGAATCCAATGGGCAGAATACATGATCCAGGAAGGATTATTGTTTAAAGGTAATTAGCTTTGTATTCCAAAATGCTCCATGAGGGAGAATTTGTTGAAGGAGAAACACAGTGGAGGATTGGTCGGGCATTTCGGTCATGAAAAGACGTTTGCAAAGTTGATTGAGTCATATTTTGGGCCAGGATTGCAAGAAGACATCAAAATATTTGTGGACAGGTGTAGAATTTGTCAACATTCAAAAGGAAAGAGGCAGAATGTAGGTTTTTATCAACCATTACCCATACCTGAGAGGCCGTGGGATGCAGTCAGCATGGACTTCATATTGGGGTTGCCAAGAACACAAAGAAGGTTTGACTCAATCTTTGTGGTGGTGGATAGATTTTCTAAAATGGCACATTTCATTCCATGCCAGAAAACCAATGATGCAACTCACATTGCAAATCTATTTTTCAAAGAAGTTATTCGACTTCACAGCTTACCAAGGAGCATAGTTTGGGATCGAGACACTAAGTTCGTAGGACACTTCTAGAGAACCTTATGGAAAAAGCTGGGAACAAACTTGTCATTTAGTTCAGCCTATCATCCTCAGACGGATGGACAAACAGAAGCTATGAACAGGAGTTTGGGAGACTTGCTGAGAAGCTTGGTGACAGAACACCACAGCCAATGGGACAACATATTACCACAAGCGGAATTTTCTTACAATGATTCAATCAACAAAAGAATGGGACAGAGTCTATTTCAGATTGTCTATGGCATGCAACCAAGAGAAATTTCTGAGCTGAGGGATTTAGAACAGATTGCGACTATGAGCGCTAGTGCAAAAGATTTCGTAGAAGCGATGAAGGAGCTTCACAGCCAGGTGAAGGAGCGATTGCAACATTCAAGCCAAAAATATAAATGCAGGGCAGATCAATGTAGGAGAGAAATTCAGTTTGAAGTTGTCGATTTGATCCTTTCACATTTGAGAAAGGAAAGGTTCCTGAAGGAAACATATCATAAACCGAAGATGAATAAAATCGGACCATGTAAGGTCTTGAAGAAATTTGGGGTGAATGCATATGATATTGAATTACCTGATGGGATCAGAATTTCTCCAATATTCAATGTCTCATATTTGTACCCTTATAAAGCTGAGGAAGCAGAAGAAGGAAATGAATAGCCAGAGGTTCAGTGGATAAAAAAAATTCCAATTGCAGAAAAGTCGCAGATGGAGCGCATACTAGACAAAAGAGTTGGTAAGAGGACCAGGCGAAAGGAATACTTTGAATACTTGGTCAAGTGGAATGGCCATCTAGTTGAAGATGCTAGCTAGGAAAATGAAGCAGAGATTCAGAAGCATGGACAGACCGTGCGAGATCTCATGGAAAAGAGCCCATGAAAATTTTCAAGCGAGTGAGTATGATGCAGGAGCATTGCCAGTAGGTAGCAAGCGTGCGTAGATATGGAGGATAGCTGGACAAGCGCCATCACATTTCTTGTTGAAATGTTTTGAAGTTTGAAAGCACATATAATCAATGGAATCATTAATATAGGCGTACTCACATTTATGGAGGAGCATTGTAATCAGACCTTGAGCGTTCCGCTCTCGTCTGAAGTAGATAGAGGCATTTATGCAAAGTTAATGTAGGTAGATAGAATTTAATGCTTAGATTAGACAGTTTTAGAGTGCAAGAGGGAAACGGGATATAGACACCCTCGTTGTATAGTTGTAGGGGGATTATGAGCATAGAGCAGAGAAGAGAAGAATCAGAGAGCTGTGTAGAAGAATTCCATGTACAGAAGTTCTGGATTAATACAAAAAGCTTTGATTCAGATTCATGGTGTTGTGATACTCTCTGTGTATGTATTGTTGAATGTTATGCTCATGAATGTTTTACTCTTTCTGTCATGCATCTCCTGTTTATGCTATGTGTGTATGATTTCTTGTTAAATGTCTGAAATCTGAGAGAGAGAGAGGGTAAGGGAAATGAGTTTCAATTGTTTCTTTATCTGAGCAAGAATTCCTGCAAGGAGTGCAGTTGAATTTTCTGCAAGGAGTGCGTTGACAAAGGGTTCAGAGGTTTATCTCTGAAAGCTTAGAAAATATAGCTTTGGTTCCCATTCCCTTAGAAGGTCAGATAGGCACAGGAGTCGTGCAAGGTGTGCGCAGGCCGAGTAGAATTTTGGGTTTTGTAACCTCAGTGAAGTATTGAGAGACTGCTGCTGAAGGAAGTGTGCAGAGTCGAAGGACTTCAATTCCTTTGAGTAATTGAGGAATTTTCCGCAAGGAGTGCGAGCAAGAGTTTTCTTAAAAACTCAGAGTTGGAAAAATCTCATGAAGGATAAAGCCTTTGAATTTGTCGAAGAGAAGCACAGGAAGTTGGTGCGTTGGAGCATTGAGAAGGGGTCGCAGGTTTGTGTCATAGGAAGTTAAG
This sequence comes from Picea engelmannii, assembly GCA_009831015.1. Lineage (NCBI taxonomy): Eukaryota > Viridiplantae > Streptophyta > Pinopsida > Pinales > Pinaceae > Picea > Picea engelmannii. The sequence goes on from ML803292.1 coordinate 304,292, forward strand.
TATCGTTGAGAAAAACACTTTGGTAAAAAGTTGCAGAAGTCCTTGAGAAGGAAGAGAACAGACGATCGGAATTCTCAGTGGAGAATTCGCGAAGTCCCGCGAGCCGTCATATCTCACGGAGGAGCAGGGGAGTTATGGAGAGTGTTTTCAAAGGTTCAAGCTCAGGAGAGGCAGAGTCGTAGATTCAAGCCAACAAGGGTCGTTGGATTTGCCCGAGTATTTCCATTTTGGGGTTTCATGGATTGAAGTCCTGAAATATTTTCATTAAAACTCGCAAAGTGTGAAGTCCCGAAAAGGCGGAAAGTCTAGTTGTGGGACCAGCACTGAGAATCGTGTCGAGAGTTGACATTTCAGGATTTTAGGAAATAGAGGATCTGGATTTCGGGGTTCATGGAGCAGAGTTGCATGACATCGCAACATGCGAACTCGCGATAAGGAGAAATCTGAAATCGACAAGGGAAAGGTCAAGCGTTGACTGTTTTTGGGTTTTCAGGGATTTGAGAGACAAGGTGCTTGACCACCAGATTCGCGAAATCGCGAAGTCCGATCTCCCAAAGTATAAAAGGGGGAATTTCTCAAGGTTATTTGTGGGTGCAAATTTCCTGAAAGGGAAATAGAAGAGCCAATTGTTGAGAGCTCTTCGGGCTAGTGGAGGAGGAAAGATCCTGTGTGCGTGGACTTTCGACCTACGGGTTGGGAGGGCTACGTCACCCCACTTTCCTTATTTTAGGGTTAACCCACTTCTAATTTCTCCATTAAATTTATTATTTAAATAATTTATTTTGTATTCACTTTGAATTATAGTACACTCATCACTTCACTTTATTATTTATCTTTTAAAATCCCTTAAACCACTTTGACTACTTTGACCTTTTGGGGCTTCTAGATGACATGTGAGGGTCCTCCAACTTTGTAAGGCCATAACTCTCAAACCGTGAGGAGTTATGTGACGTTCCACATACCACAAGAAATGGAATGACATGTAATATCCATATAGAATAGTATTTTATGAAAATATATCATAACTCATACCGTTACCCATCAAACAAACTTGGGTCCATTACCCAAACCTGGGGTCTCCAACTTCTCATGGTCATAACTCTCTAACCGTGAGGAGTTATGTGACATTCTACATACCACCGGAAATGGCATGAAAATAAATATACATCTAGGATAGTTTCACCAAAAATTTCCTTGATCTTCATCTCATTATTCCACATACAAGCATGGGTCCTCCAACCATTCTTCTAGGATAACTCAATATGTAAAGCATCTTCTCGTGAGGGATTTCACCATAAGGGGACCACTTTGGATTTCATCCATTTGTGCACCTTATCAATCATGATAAGAAAATAATGAGAACAAGGGTCCTCCAACCATTCTTCTAGGATAACTCAATCTGCAAAGCGTCTTCCCGTGAGGGCTTTCACCATAAGGGGACCACTTTGGAGTTCATCCATTTGTGCACCTTATCAATCATGATAAGACAATAATGAGTCATCTAT
>ML803293.1:12237-22949 GCA_009831015.1 Picea engelmannii
GTTTTGATATATTCATGAGCATACTTTGGATATGTTGTCTCTAATTGTCTCTAATGCTTTGGAAACATGATTTAAAATCTTAAAAATATATTTTTTTCGTTAAAATTTAAATATTTTATGTATTTTTTTTAAAAACGGTTCATGGAAACCGGTTCGACCGGTTCCGGTTCCGATTCAGGTTGGACCCTCGACCGGTTTCGGTTTTTAAAACTATGGATGAGACACACATAGGGTATATAGGAGAAAAGAGGGATTCTTTGCTCGTGTACTTGTGTCACACACAGAATGAGGAGATCTCATTGAGTGGGCAAAGAGCATTTCATCCAAGTGTGAGTGGGCAATGAGGAGATCTCATTGATTGGGTGAATAGTATTTCATCCAAGTGTGAGTGGGCAGGGTTGAGGAAATGAGCAAAGGGGCAGCAAGGGAGATAGCAGCCAGGTGGGCTAGGCTATTGTTGCATTGTATTCCTCTGATGGGCCATAATCCTAGGACGGGGGTCAAGGATTTTATTAATAAAATCACACTCATATCTGGTTTTCCCTTCGGGGTTTTTTCCAACGGTGTTTACCCAAATATTTTGTGCAATGTGTATGGTTTCAGTTTTATTTGCTTCCGCTATAATTTCATTAAGTAACCTAGCTGAGCTGTTATTAAATAAAGTGATTTTATTTCGGAATAACCACCTGGTGCTAGGTTAAGATAAATTAATATATATTGCATCACTTCTATCTTTGTTGGTAATGAGCACACATTGCATATACTGTGAGTTAAATAATAATTTTCACATGCTATGAATGATTCTGTGATTATTTCTTTCATTTCTCTTATTTAAGTGACGTGCACACATGATAATATTACTTGTTTTAACTCTCGTTGTCATTCCAAACTTGCAACTTTGGGTGAATTTCACTGTCAACAATTTCTTTAATAGAAAATAGTAGATGCCCTTTCTCCATGAGTTTCAAAATAAAACAAGATACATAAAACATCAAACTACCTTCCTGCTAGACATCAAACTCAACTTCTCCATTTTTTTAATTTAATTAATATTAACACACAAGACTAACTAAACTAAAGTAGATTTTTCTGTTCAAAGAAATTCTGCTTTTTAGGAAAAACATAAGGAAATCACTTTTTAGAAAAAGGATTCTTTAACATAAAATTATGTATCTTTTTTCAATGAATTTGAAAATAAAACATCACACTGTCTTCCTGCTACACATCATACTAGCCCTTTCGCTTTTCTCCTTTTTTGTAGAAACACTAAAAACATTTCATATTCTGAAGTCCCAACTGCTATACAATTTTGAAATGGATGATATCAAAGGCATTAACCTTTATTCGCCATAAAGGATCGGGAGATGCTACTGCAGACAATGCTTGCTTGGGAGAACTTCCAGCCTTCATCAGATCTGCTTCAGGGACAGCGCGAAAGCTTTCATCTAAGATAACTGGTTCAGTTGAACCTATACAATCAGTAAAGAGTTCATAAGAACTTAACTGTTGACCAGTTAGATGTTTTAGAAAAAAAAAAAGTACTAAAATAAGGTAAGCAAAAGGCAATTATTAAAAGCATCAATATCAAAGGGAAGGGGATCTACCAAGTTCTGAAACTGCAGTTCTGCTACTAGAATGACGGAGATGCGGGCTGTTCACCGGTGTGGACAAGGATGCTCCAAACATAAGTGGAGATATTATGTAACAAAGCTGAACCAGCTCTTTTATATTTAACTAAAAAAATATTTCCGTTTGTTTCTGACCCGTGTGGACTGAATTCCTACTGGCATCAAGACATCCTACCTTAGGCCACCTTCGGCTCCTGCAGAATATTCCAAGCATCATTACTCTCCATATGCAAGTTCATGTTTGTATGTAGCCATATTCATGTGCATACGTATGCATACAAACGTTTTTAATGCATGCCTACTGTGTAAGACATGTACATATATAGACATGATTTCAAGTGTCTTCCACAGGTTAAAAACATATCTTATAGTACATGGCACATTGCAAAATGTATGAAATAGCTAGGAAGTCAGTCTTGTGTTACGGAAAGAGTTGTGTAATCTGTCTAGTATATATTAACTTTTAAGCCCTCTCATGGGAGTCACGACTTGCTATTGTACAAATAATATGTTTCAACTTCTATATGCATATTGACTTCACATGCTTTTCACAGGCCTTGAAATTTAAAAGTTATAGTAGGCGAAAGTTTGATGATGACAAGCATAGAGGGATCTTTGTGATGTTAGAACTTAGAATAGAATAGGTAGTATCACATGTATGGGATTTTGAATTATCATGTATGATTCCATGGATTAATGTGAAAAATGTCAACTGGGTGTAGCTTGGGTGGTTGTGAGGAAAAGTTGTTACCCTCTCCACCTGGTTCTAATCCCACTTTGTGACATGTTTGCTCTTAGTGATCCAATTGTTGATGGGCTATATATGATCATTTCATAAGTTGTTGACCTAGTCTTGTGCCCTGAAGAATCTAGGGTTTACCCTAGGTACCATCCTCGGAATGAGGGGAAGTGACCAGGTGGTTTCCCCCGGGATATATTACGTGGAACCAAAAACGACTGAGATGTGAAAAATAAAAACTTCAAAATTTTCAGAAAATATCACTAATTTCCAAATCACTACAAAATTCGAATGTCTCTCCCTCTGGATATATAGATATCATGCAAAGTAATTATTGAATCCTTTTGCTTAAGCTTAAAAAAAATAATTAGAAATCAGTTAATCAACCATGGCAACAATACTAAAATGTAGACAAACAATTACAGAAACAGAAATGATTGTGTGATGCTTCAGGTTGGAACGGAAGCCCAAAAATGAAACAGGCTTTGGTGAATATGCACATAAAGTTGAGATGGGGCAGCTGAGGGCAACCCAGGCAGAGACAGGGGGGGGCTCATCATCGATTTGGGAGGAATACAGGTGATAAACTTTGCACAGGGATGGGATATGAGCACTCTAATAATATAGAGACGACATTGACCTTGCAAAAAGGCTTAGAAATTGTAAAAAAAATGGGCATTAAAAGCCTAGTATGCATGGGAGATTCAAGTTTAATAATAAACCTTATGACAATAAAGTGAATTTGAATAATACTCTACTGTCCAACATTGCACTAAAAAGTAGATCTCTAATCCCCTCATTCAAATATATAACATTTTGTCATGTTTTGCATTCACTAAATTGGGAGGCCAGTCACTTGGCTCATAAAGGTGCAGATTTGGATGGAGGACCGATCCATTTAATCAATTATAATATAGGTTTAAAACCCAAAAATTAAATAACCAACAAGGCGTTCCAATGCAAGTTGTAAACAGCTGCCCGGTTTAGCTGTTGGAGGTTTTTCTTTTTATGTCTGTCTGCAAATCTGGCAACTCTGGTTTCAAACCTCAGAGTACCACTGCATGTTGTAAAAATTTAATGACAAAATCAGCACAAGTAATTCTGTCATACACTTAGTAACCTAAAGATTTTTGTCTTACATAAACATTTGAGATGAACCCACATTCGGATAAATATCATAAGCAGAAACACACATTACTAAGTAATATTTGCAGTGGAAAATAACAATGAACAGCAGTCACAAATCCATGTGTACACTCAAAAACTTTGGCAATCAGCCTGGGAAAACCCCAATGTGGGAAAACCCAATGAGACAGATTTTATTCAGCTTCAGGAAAGTACATATCAGCAGCAGAAATACATTTTCCAGCAAGAGAAATTCACTTACAGCACCCAACAGTCCCACAGAAATCTGCCTAGAAAAGCATGCCCAGAAATCCATACTGTTGCACGGCCTGCTCCAAATCAGCCCTCAAAAACAGAGCCAAAATTGTTGCTTTACGGTCTCTTCTGTACGGCTGTCCTACAACAGAAAACACTCACAAGCTGCCTCAATTTCCATGCCTCTTGCCTTGAAAACCGTGCCCACTTCTCTGTTGTACGTACTGTACGGCCTCCAACACAGCAATATATTTCAGCAACTCTTACACAGAAAACTGCCTAGGGAAATGTACCCAATATCTCTTGGGAAAAGTGCCCAGTTGTTGCACTCACTTTCGTTCCTCAAGCTCTCTCAAAAATCTCTCTCAAAAGTGTCTTGCACACTGCCCTAGGTTCACTCTTATAACCTGAAAATGACTTTTCACATCTAAATGTCTTTTCACCTTCCCCATCCCTAGATCTAATGGCCAAGATCTAATCTTGCCTTTACAAGATCAAGGGACATGATTTATTCCCTCCAAAATAAATCACTTAAAATATTAAAGTACAATTTCACTTTATAACATAAGTGCACTTTATGAAATAAAGTCATTTTAATATTCGAAGGTTACTTTATAAAAAGTTATTTTAATAAAAGAGCCACTTTATTACAACTTTATAAAAGCCTATTACAAAGTCAAGTGCCTAGTAGTGTAAATACAAGGTCACTTCCGCATACAAGACAAAACATGTAGAGTACCTCCCGAGTTATAAAAGCTAACACTCCCTCTTAGCAAGGGATGTATTCGCTGCCATCACCGGGTCCCATCACACTGTTTGCAGTAGGAGCTCCCTCTGAACTTGGAGCCAACCTCAACACTTGCACGGAACTCGAACCTAAAGACATCCTCTTGACAGCGACCATGAACCCTGAGCTCCTCGGAGAGTCCATCTATAATACCCCTAGGCCGAACCCCAATTGTAAATGTAAATGCAAATGTACTTAAGTTGGTGAGTTATTTGATATCATTTTGCATGCACCTTTCATGGTATAGTGCGCACATGTACTGCGCACTAAAATGATGAAGTGTGCACATTCCAGGATACCGCACGCGGCAAACTTAAGTGAGCGCGATTTTGAGGCCAATGAGCCTTTGTGTATATGTTGTGTTTTATAAGCTGGTGAGCCAGTTATTATAAGCTAGGAGACTTATGTGTTGAATTAGGCCAGAGAGCCTAGATGATAAAGGCCAGTGAGCCTATTAATATAATACATCGTTGCGTGTAGACCAACCATGATAAAAGAATACAGGGAACTAAACTCCACTAGTTAGGGAAAGGGGGCTAAAAGTTAAGGATAAGGGGCTAAGCTAGCGAGCTTAAGCCAAAAAGGAATATTATATTAATATTTCTTAAAGTATAAAGTATGGATAATTATTTTAGCCTAAGTTCTAAGGATGGGGACAAGTGGGCCAAAGTGGTTCTCAACATGACAAGTGTCAAGTTGGGAACATGCATACATATAGTTTGAACTTAGTACATTTTGGGGAAGGATTCCATCATCATTCAAAGACTCATTCAGTTGTCCACCAAACCATTCTGTTACTATCATTGTACCTGTATCGTACCCGAACCTATACCATACCCGTACCTGTACCTGGTTAGCTTAGGAGTTGGACTGAAGAGGTAGGTTGTCAAGCCCGTGAGCAATTCTCTCTAGGTGAGAGAATTGTTGGGAATAAATTTTTCGAAGATGCCAAACTACAGCTACAGGGCTCTGAGACTTCCTGTCTGGCATGTTGCTGAAGCCCGGAAAGGAAGTGGGGCAGCCAAAGGACTGTTGAGCAGAGAAGGGGCACACTTCCTGGGGTGGGGCAGGCATGTGGGGAATGAGGGACTGTAGGCTGTTAGTTTGAGTTGGCACATGTGACGGAGTTTTTCCTGTTGTCTGAGATACATCAGCTTGGTTAGAAATCCCTTTACCTGGGTGGAGTTTAGTCCCAGCTCGAGGGTGACCCACTGCTGAGAGTGATGAGCAGCGTGGTCTAAGGTTGGGAGGTTCGTGGAAGGTCTGCACGCAATTGGTGATATTCTTACCAAGATAAGTGTCAATTGTGTGTTAAATTACATGCTGCATTATTATTTATGCGTTTATTTTTATGGGTTTTTCCTGTGTGTGTTGCATGTGTATTTTTATCATTGTTCTGTATGAATCTGTGCAATTGCAGAATGTATTTGTCTGTTTAAGTTATATATATAAAGTTTCGCAAGATTTTCTGTGTATATGTTTTAATTTGTATACAGTTCGAAAAGTTTTACGTGGCATAGCCCAGTTGGATGTTGGGGATGTTACACCATCCTCCCACTCTGAGCTTATGTTCGCTCACACCAGTTGAGCCTCCTTCCAGTGCTCTGAAGAGACTCTCTCTCTTCCCTCGGAATGCAAGATTGAACCCTTGGTACCACTGCAATCTCAGGAGCCTCTTGCTCCTCATCTGACTCTGAATCATAACCTGTAGGTTGTCCTCGTATCATGTACAACCTATCCATCTGATCACCAATCAACTATGGTTCGACCGGATCCACTCCCTCCCTGTAGATAAATACATGTCCCCTCTTGAACAATGTAGAATATCCAGCATCTTCCAAGGCTGAGACCGAGAGCAGGTTAACCCTCAACCCCGGAACAAACGGAACTCCATCAATCTCCAAGAGTTCTCCATACTCGAGTCGTAATCTAATCCTTCCAACTCCACGTACAACTCATGCCATACCTCCTTCACTCTCCACCAGTCAACTAAGACTTGTCTCTGTGATACCGAGGAATATACGCCATATTCCTGTCATGTGAAAAGAGGCTCCACTGTCAACAATCCATCTATTGTCACGAACAAATCCAACACTACCGACACTAGATACTAGAGTGACTAAAGAGAATTCCATATCAAACTTGGACAAAAAGTCCTCCATAGTTGTTGTTGTTGTTGTAGCAGGCCCCTCCTATTCCTTCCTCTTCTTCTTCTTCTCAGGATACTGAGAAGCAAGGTGCCCCAATTGGTTACAGCAGTAGCATCTGACTTTACTCAAGTCCTTCTCAGAACTCCCTTTCTTCTTCCTCTTGCCCTTCGCTGCAAGAGCACCATCCTCATCAGCTTTGTCTTCCCTTTGTCCACTACTTTGAGATCCCATTCGGATCTCCTCCTGAGTGAAGTCATCCCATAGTCTACTCCAATCTGGAAAATTCTCCCGACCCACCAAGCACTTCACGAAGACATCCCACTCCTTCGTGAAGCCTTTCAAGGCTATCCTTCCCAACTCGGGTTCTGAGATGACCTCCCCTACTGTAGCTAACTCATCCTTAATCTGGGTTATCCGAGTAAGATAAGATGCAACACCCTCACCCTTAGCCATCTTCGTGTCATGCAGTTTATCCTTCTAAGCCATCTTCCGGTTTTCATTCTTAGCCTCATATAAATTTTTCAATGCCTCCCACATATCATGTGTTGCCTTCTTCTCAGCTAGATGTGGAATGAGTGGGTCCTTCACTCCATCCAGAATGATCCTCTGTGCTTTGGCCTCCTTTAACTCATTAAATCCAAAGCAGTAGGATCTGTTGTGGGAGCTACAACAACAGTGCTGACATAACTCCAAATCGTGTTCTCCTTGAGAACAGATGACATCCGGACCTTCCACTGCAGGTAGTTGAAAATGCCTTCCAACCGATCCTCAAATCTGATGCATGCAGCCATCTCCCTGTCAATTGTTCAAAGAAAACAACCAACAGATTTTCCCCTTCAAATCTAGCCAAAAATAACACCGCTCACTGTAACTCAGCCCAAGCTCTGATACCATGTAGAAATTTAATGACAAAATCAGCACAAGTAATTCTGCCATACACTTAGTAACCTAAGTAATATTTGTAGTGGAAAATAACAATGAACAACAATCACAAATCTATGTGCACACTCAGAACTTTTGGTAATCGGCTAGGGAAAACCCTAATGTGGGGAAACCCAATGAGACAGATTTTATTCAGCTTCAGGAAAGTACATATCAGCAGCAGAAATACATTTTCCAGCAAGAGAAATTCACTTACAGCACCCAACAGTCTCACAGAAATCTGCCTAGAAAAGTGTGCCCAGAAATCCGTACTGTTGTACGGCCTGCTCCAAATCAGCCCTCGAAAACAGAGCCAAAAATGTTGTTGTACAGTCTCTTCTGTATGGCTGTCCTACAACAGCAAACACTCACAAGCTGCCTTAATTTCCATGCCTCTCTTGCCTTGAAAACCATGCCCACTTCTCTGTTGTACAGACTGTACGGATTCGTACAGTACAGCCTTCAACACAGCAATATATTTCAGCTACTCTTACACAGAAAACTGCCTTGAGAAATGTGCCCAATATCTCTTGGAAAAAGTGCCCAGTTGCTGCCCTCACTTTCCTTCCTCAAGCTCTCTCAGAAATCTCTCTCAAAAGTGTCTTGCACACTGCCCTAGGTTCACTCTTATAAACTGAAAATGACTTTTCACATCTAAATGTCTTTTCACCTTCCCCATCCCTAGATCTACTATCCAAGATCTAATCTTACCTTTACAAGATCAAGGGACATGATTCATTCCCTCCAAAATAAATCACTTAAAATATTAAAGTACAATTTCACTTTATAACATAAGTGCACTTTATGAAATAAAGTCACTTAAATATTATAAGGTTACTTTATAAAAAGTCACTTTAATAAAAGAGCTATTTTATTACAACTTTATAAAACCCTATTACAAAGTCAAGTGCCTAGTAGTGTAAATACAAGGTCACTTCTGTATACAAGACAAAACATGAGGAGTACCTCTCGAGTTATAAAGCTAACACATGTTCACAACGGCACCAAGATAGAAAGGGACTTCTAAAATAGTGTTCTGGAAGGAACATGAACACTTAAGGATAAAGGCACCGGTTATCACTTGAAGTTGTCCCTCAGAAAACTTCACAAGGGAGGTCAAATGACCACTTAGGAAAAGTACTTATGTCACTAGCAGTCCTCTCACTTCAAAACTAGTGCATGCACATGCTAGCTTCAGTGGGCTATCCCTAAGACTTTTTCACTGTCCCGACTGAAAAATCTGCAAATCAAGTCTGCTAAAACAGCAAAGAAAAAGAGCAGTTTGCATATCAGCGAACAAAAGATGCTTAAAATCATGAAAGTGACCAGTGCCAAAGTCTAATGGGCAATGAGAGAAGCAAGAGAAGAAGAAAATCAGTGAGGTAATAACATATCAAGTCTCGCTAATTAAAAATCCTAAGGCTAACATAAAGAAAAGTGAGCCATGGAGGAATTCTCAACAGTATATAACTTAATGAATTAGTGAAATAAACAGACCTTGTTTATTACGTGATTGAAGTATTTCTGCAATTAATGAGAATATTGACTAATAAATTATTTATATGAATTGATGATGTTACAATGAGCCTTGTGATGGTATACTTATGTGCATTGACTGGTCACAAGGTGAATGCGTGTGTGCCCTTTGAACTTTCATTAACCTAATGATTTAGTTTTATTTTATTATTATTATTATACTTATAATATTTTTAGTATTACTATGTTTATTACATTGCCACCCCCTTAAAAAATGCTTTGTCCTCAAAACTTAGTAAATACAATTTTCTCTAACCGAGTATATTTCCTTGGTGGCATCATCTTTGTCTTTATTTGGATTTATGGGTTTGACTTGGCTCTCAATTTGAGTGTTGGCAAGATTATTTTGTAGGGTGTGCATCATATTCTAAAGTCTTATGACGTGTTTGTTGAACATGAAACCTTGATGCTCCTTTGTAACATTTTTTCGTTGCTTCCGTTGTTGTATGCTTGACTGTGTTTCTTGCCCTTTTTTCATTAGATATTGGGTTTTATCAACCTTCCTGAGATGAGGTGGAATATAGTTTAAACTTTGCAGTCAGCTCTTGTATTTGGTCTTTCTGAGTAATAATTTCTTTTCGAGACACTTCTTCCTTTCTATCCTGTGGTGTGCATGAGATTGATGCTAGTGATACTTTTGGCATTGCTTGGTTACCGATGTTGATATTTTGATTTTGACTTTATTGGGCTCACTTGTTCTACCTTGATTTCCTTTGTGATTTGTGGAGGATGAATTCGGCCCCAATGGCGGAATTTCATAAGTTGAAGTAAGTTGAAGGTACTAGTGCTAACTCATTTCATCTTTCAGTTAGTAGATCAATCCCTTCTCTACATTCATCGATTATCCTTGACGTTTTGTCCTTGTCAAACTCTAAATTGTACTCAATAGTGATTCCGTTCCATGGGTTCGAAATTTTTACTTCCTTTCTAGCCACTACTTCGAATCATGTAGAGAGTTCAAACTTGTCTTCAGATTGATGTTCCGAAACCCATCTCTTCCCACATCTGCAACAATTGTTTTACTTCTTTATTAGCTTTAGCCATCGTCTTTCGGAATCTTCTATTAATTTGTCGAGTTTGTCCCCTAATTCTTTTTGCAACTTCTCAATCTTATCCATAATTTATGTGGTGCTAATGGCTTCATCTTCATAACAATGAACATCGATTGACGATGTTATAATGAGCCTCATGATGGTATACTTATATGCATTTACCAATCACGAGGAGCACTGTTGTGTGCAATTTGAACTTTCAACAACCTAATGATTTATGTTTTTTTTTTATTATTATTATTAGTATTTATTATATTTTTAGTATTACTATGTTTATTACAATTAGATAAACTCGTTTTCATTAATACAAGATGTGAGATAAATAGTTATGATACATATTAATTCGACATTTTCCCCAAAGAGCCAAACGGGAAGTAGCATGAAACTCACTACTCAAGCCCCTTTTAGCCTAAGAAGCTATCACACTGTAGCTTTTACACTCAAACATTAAGACTCGGAAGAAAACAAGAACATTTGATAGCAAAAGAAGGATGAAGGGCTTGAATGGCACTAATGATT
>ML803293.1:43287-58035 GCA_009831015.1 Picea engelmannii
TTAGCAAGGATTAAAAGGAGACTATGGAGATTAATGGGTCGACCTCCCTTAGAAAATTAATTAATAAAATATAATTTTATGTGCCAAGTCAAACTCAACCTATGCCTAGCCAGCATATAAATCAGCCATTTATCCGTCGCCACATGTCATCACTCATAAGCTGTCAAAGTCACCAATGATTAAGTACCATGTGTCTCCCTCCATGAACTGCCATGTGGCACCAATAATAAGCGGCCATGTCATCCAATCGTGGGTTGCCACTTGTCATCTCCTCACAGGCACCATGTGTCATTACTCGATGTTGGATCTGCCATGTGGCATCCCTCCATAAGTTAATTACATTCCCATATATTCCAACGAATGATTACCATATGTCATGAGGTGAATGGTTAGTAATAAAATATTAGGAAATAAGTTTAAGTGTGAAATGGGTTAAGTGTGAGAGAGTGAACAGAATGTTAAGTGAGGGGGAGGGGAAGTTTGAGGGTGTCGGAAATTGGTGGGGGGGAGGGGGGTGAATGTAGGTGGCGGAGTAGCGTAGAATGAGGTAAGGGGGGGGAATGTAGGGAGTATGAGGGTTCTCAGGTTCGTGGGTTGGCGGGGATGAGGGATGTGAGGGGTAGGGAATATGAGAGTCCATCTGACTGCCAAGGACTAAGAAAAATTAAGTATGGAGTGGGGGGACGTAAGGGATAAGGGAGGAGAAAGGATGGAGAGATAAGGAGATGGGCAGGAGTGGAGTCGGGGGTGAGGGAAGTAAGGTAAGTAAGGGGTGAGTGAGTATTTAGAAAATTTCTAAGTATGGGATTATGAGAGTATAGAGTGGTAGAAGAGAGTAAGAGAAGATGGAAGATACGAGAAAATTCTATGTGTTGGAGAGTATGGTGGGTGCCTACAAATAGAAGACTTTTATGGGTTTCGAACCCGAAAATTAAAGAAGAAACCAAGCGTCTTGGGCCCGAGAATTAAGAAGAAAACTAGGGTCTTGGGCCCAAAAACTTTGGATTTTCGAAGAAAATAGCTTTATTCCTCATGGAAAAAGCACCATTTTCCACTTAAACTTAAACCTGGATATCTTGGGCATACGAACTCGGATTTTCGATCCGAAAAATGCATGGCGAAGCTGATACTGAGGGCTTCACATTGAACCCATAATAGTTCAAAAATTGTCATCTTTCGATATCACTTTTTTTTTTATTCCAGGAGCGAGAAAATATAGGTGACCCAATTTTGGTCAGCAGGACTCCAGCAGGCACCTGGGGCATGGTACTCAAGAATCGACAGGTATTTGCAGAGCATCGGCTTCATCAAGAGTGAAGCGGATCCCAACCTATATCTCATACAGGTTGGTGAGGATCCTCTTATAATGGTGTTGTATGTTGATGATTTGCTCCTCACGGGAACAGAGAAGCTCATTGTCAGATGCAAGAGAGATTTGGCCTCAGAGTTCGAGATGAAAGATACTGGATTGATGCATTGATTCCTGGGATTGGAGGTGTGGCAGTAGTCGGGCGAGATCTTCCTCGGATAGGGGAATTATATAGTTGAGATACTGAGGAGGTTTGGGATGATGGACTGTAAGTCCATGACTACACCTATGATCACCAATCTGAAGAAGCTAGGGGCTTCGGATTCAGACTTAGTGGATCCCACAATGTACAGGCAGTTGATTGGTTCGTTGATGTATCTGGTCAATACCAGGCTAGATATTTGCTTTGATGTCAACATCTTGAGCCAATTCATGGTTGCGTTGAGGTAGGTGCATTGGGTAGCAACGAAGCATGTGCTCAAGTACCTTCAGGGTACGATTGGATTTGGTCTAAGATATGTCAAGGGTGATGGAGTGAGGTTGCATGGGTATTCAAACTCGAATTGGGCAGGTAGTGCAGTTGATCGGAAGAGCATTTCTTGTGGTTGTTTCATCTTGGGATCAGCAGTGATTTCTTGGTTCAGCAGGAAACAGACTTCCATGGCACTCGGTTCAGCAGAGGTAGAGTATATGGCAGCTAGTGTGGCGAGTTGTGAGGCTATTTGGATTCGCAAGCTTATTGCAGGGTTATCTGGTTAGGTGGTGGAGCCCACGGTGATTTATTGCTACAATTAGAGTTGTCTCAAACTCTTAGAGATTCCAGTGTTTCATGACAAGTTGAAACACATTGAGATCAAATATCACTTCATCGGAGACAGGGTACAGAAGGGAGACAGGTCGCACGTGTGATTCATACAATCCGTACCACACATGTGGACCATATAGCAGGCAGAAACAGCCGCACGTGTGAGTCGCAGCAGTAGATTCAGCTGCACGTGTGAACCGCAGCAGCAGATTCAGTCGCATGTGCGGGTCGTGTTGATTTTTCATATGAGATGATATATGATCAATCAATTATTACAATGATGAATGTGCCATATATAAAGAACATATGGTGACCATCCATGAAAGGATGCGTCCCTTGGATAATAAATAAGCACTTATTTATTATGTATATTTATACCTTATATTATAGTAATAATATTATTTAATAATTAATAATTATTAATCTGGGAGAATGTCTTCCCGATGTTGTCCAAACATCAAAAGGTCGTACATCCGTACAGCAGTATGTACCACACGTGCGAACCGTACATGTGACATCAGCAAGCCGTATAGCAAATTTGTAAGTTGGAAGGGTTTTCCAGAATTTTGTTGAAATTGTAATTTGCTAAGAGGATTGGTTTTGTCCTCAGAATTTCTCAATCTGAAAATTTCACTAAACAGATATTTGTGTCTCTTGTGCATGGGATGTTTTCTCTCTGATCTTTGTGCTTCCGCTATAATTCTGTCATAATTTCAGTGTACAATTATTCAGTGATAACAACGCTAGTTTATTGTTTGAGATCACTTGGAAATAATTTTCAGACCTGAAATTGGATACATTAAATGCTTAAAAATTGACACCCAGATCTAATCCCTGTTAACTTTCAGCCTTGGGGCTGAAGTGAAATATTAAATTACAGCAGTAATATTTCACTTCCCTTCAACCCAATTTCACCCAGCGGCCCAAGAGAATAAATACCATACAAGTGTACTTCAATACCACAATGTTACAGCCCTTAGGGCACAATTTTCAAGGCATGTAACCTGAAATGTTTTATTACAGCTAATTATAACAGCAGTAAATCTGCTCCTATATCTTCTAGATATGTGTTACATAACTTAACCAATTAAGCTATAAGTTATTGTCAAATCAGAGTGAACAACAAGTGTTGGAATCTACCCAATCAAGAAGATAACATAAACTGAAAATCATATTTGGACAGCTAGAAACTTCATGTTTTATAAAAGATGAAGTAAAGTACATACCACAACTTCATCACAAAGCTGGTACAAGTAGCAGCAATTCAATGCTCACTTCACAAGACGACCAAGGATGAATCTGAGATCATTTTTCAACGGTTGCACCTTGCCTCATTTGATGATAGCCTTCAGATAAGGGCAGCCAAGCTCAAGCATTCATTTATGGTGTACGAATTTCAACAAGCCCGAGGACCCAAATTAGGGCTTGACTTCATTCATTGAACTCTGGAACAGACCCACCAAAGCATTCTTCAAGTTGCTCATGGTCAATGAGGCCTCTAAGAAAAATGGAGCCTTGGAAACCCTCACCAAAAGGATTTCTAATCAAGAAGGATAGAACAAAAGTTTGTGGAACATTATTACGTCATTTTTCAGTCCTAGGGTATCACAGATTCTAGTAAGGTGGCGATGTAGATGTGCATTAACCTTATTCCCCAAAATGTCCCACCTGAACAAAGAAAGATATGTAACAAGGATCTATCCTTACCAAAGTTGACAGAAGCCCTATCTACGATGGTTGATGACAAGTATCCGGGCCTAGATGGATAACCTTATGAATTTTTCAAAGCCACCTAGGATTGCATCAAGCATGATCTTCTCTCGGTAAACAAGGAAGCAGTCAAGGAAAGTACCTTCTACGCATCCACAGAGATTTTATTAAATTCATTCCCAAAGTAGGGGGCCTTGAGCTCATCACCAGCTAGAGGCCTATTAAGCTATCTAATATCTCCTATAAGATGTTGGCGAAAGTACTATCCTTGAGGCTATGTTATCACTTGCCCCAAATTGTTAGGCTTGAGCAAAACATGTTCATCTGTGAGCAATTCATCCTTGATAATGTGGTGGCAGTTTGGGAAGGCATGGAGTGGGCTAGGTGTTTGGGGCTACAAGCATTCTACAAGCTTTAAGATTTGTCCAATTCTTTGTGCAAGTGGTGAAACCCTATTATCTTACACCTCAACCTATCACTTTGTCAATCAAACCAAGTCCAAGGAAATTGATCTTTTTTGGTCAAACAAGCATGGCTTCCCTTCAACTACAGCCCTTTGTTTGCTCGTGGCCAAAGCCCTCGGCTATCTCTTTCATTATCGGACCTCTTGTGGTTTGATTAAGGGTATTCCTCTCCCTAGCCCCAATGGGAGTCAAATGGTAAATGGGCACTTTGTTGACAATTGTGTTCTTATTGTCCTGGAGGAACAAGATAAGTTGGTTAACACCATGGACTGCATTTACATCTTCAATGAGTTCTCACACTCCAAGGTCCAAATGGCCAAGATGCAATGCTACCACATCACTCAAGACAATATCCGGGATCAACTCTCCCTGCAAGTTGGACCTGGACTCAATGTAGGCAAATTTTCAAGTTCTTGGGAATTCCTTTTGCCTTTCAGGCCTCTACTAAGGTGCTTTGGGAGGTTGTGTTGCAACGCATGCCCAAAAAGGTCAACAAGTGGATTACAAACCCTTTTTCACTAATGCCTCGGTTTCAAATTTGCTCCAAGATTTTGCTTGCCACCGATGTGTATCAATCTTCTTATTATGTGCCCTTTGTTGCATCCTATCAATGACTAAAGAGGTTGTTGTGATATTTTCTTTGGTCCAACCTATAGGGATTAAAAGGCTTCCATCGAGTACACTAGGGTCTTTGGTGAACCCTAAAAAGTTGGGGAGGTTTGGGAATTATTGGGTCCTTTCGACAAGCTCAAGCCTAGTGTGGCAAGTGGGTTATCCACGCAATGGAGGATAAGAAAATTGGAAATTTCTCCTCCACGATTACATTCAAAAAGAGGTGTCACTTGCAAAAGCAAGCTAGCGAGGGTTAAAACTTCCAAACCCTTGTGTCGACTCCAGTAAAGGCACCTTTGTTGCCTCGAGTACACAGAAAGCCCAGGAGGCTATCAAGCAATGTCTAACCTAGAAAGTAGACTCTTTGCAAACGGTGCTTTCTTTTAACGACCATTGCATCCAACGGATTGCCCCAATCTAGTTTGACAGCAAGCTCTTAGCCAAGTTCCTACGGTTCTTGACCAAGCACCTTTTCAAGAAAGCAATTATCAAGACTAGTGATCTGTTCAGTGGCTCTTCTCATACCTGGAAGTCATGGAAGAATATGAAAGAAAAATTTTGGTTTACCCAGCTAGACAAACCCATCATTGAGAGAGTGCAAGAATTGGTAACTAATGACCTTTTCCTCAAGTTGGAAGTGCAAACACCTAGGTCGTAGTGGAGGGACTAGCAGTGAAATTTCTTCAAAGGCCTTAAGAACGACAAGTTGTTGGATGGCTACTGGTGGCTTATCCCTAGACCTGCACTTAGAGCTAAATTTAACAAGTTGTCATGGGTGGCATATAAACAATCTACCTAGTTGTTTAGCTTCTCTCAATTTGGAAAAAGTTCATCGAGCTTAGGAAGGCTATCTTTTACTAGTCTTTAATGCTTGGTGACCTGCCTCTAGGCCAGCCTCTGAAAAACCTAAGGCTCTACAGTGCCAAGTGTCCTTTATATTGAAAAGACAAAAGTGTCAAACACCTTTTCTGGTTCAGTGCATTTGCTAAGTCAATCTAGATCTAGGCATCTAAATTTTTTGGTCAACTCCTTCCTGGGTTTATCTCATGGAAACCCATTACCCTCAAGGATAAGCTCCCTTGGGTGCTTGAGTTTCATGCAACATGGCAACTTGTTAAAAAAGAAATTTCATTTTTTATCTGGAAAAAGTGGAAGGACAATATTTTCAAAATCATTGAGTGATGATTGCACTTGGTTTGATGGAGCTCTGATATGTGCCAACTTGCACTTGCAGATCCAAGTGCAAGTTGAGAGAGTGGATCTAGAGTTAGTGCACCTGCACAAGTTAATGGATTTCTAGAGCAAAAACCCATCAAAAGTTTATTCGACATCTGGCTCAACCCGTTCCCACTATTCCGGCACCAAGCCTCATCATCGGGCTCGATGTTAGATTCATGAGTGGAATACACATTGCAACGAGCACCGAGAATGCCATAATCGAGCACTTACTCGATGACCTAGAAATGACAAAATCCCTCACTTGGAGTTGGCAATATCCATGAAGAAGCAACCAATGCAACAAGCAGGTGATGGACGAGACCTCACCCCACAAATTGATGATCCACCTATCATTGGGTGGGGCCTAAATCCCGATAATTAGGACCCTCAACCTGCAAGAGATCCATTGAAACTACTTAGCATTAATGTCTATCAATGTGGCCCTCAAATCACCTACTCTATTTTAATTTCTTTTAGTTTTGGCCCTTGGTCGAGCTTTTCCCATGTGGATTTTGTATGCTCTTAGTTTTGTATAATATCTTGGGGTATACACTATCTTAATTTTGATTATCCTACAGGGCACTAGATGATGGTAGTTTTTTGACTTGTGGAGGCTACTTTGTTGCCCACCCTTTTTTTGTATGAAATGTTGTACACATCTTTATTAGTAAAGTTTTAAGGAAGCGTTTTATCCAACAATAAAAAATGTGGGTATTGGTGTAGGCCATGTTGTCAATAAGGGCCCTATTCTCTTGATTTTGCCTCTCATGGTAGTGTGGAGGTCAATCTGGCTCAACTACTTTTGCATCTACTTTTTTTTCTTCGGATACTTACTTGTCTAGCCAATACACATTCTTCAATGGAAGATTCATCATAAATACAAGAATATTCATGGAAGAGAAATTGGGAGATCATGTTTGCTTCTTCTATATCCTCTTTTCTGGCTTTCTCTTTTTCTTCTTGCACGACTTAAGATCCCTTTTGTGAACAATTTATATTATCTTCATTTGCCTTCATATGTTGCTTATCATTTGAAAAGATTTGACTACACTATACTTTGTAATGTTAGTTTCCTTTTACACCCTAATTTCATAAAACCCTTCTAAATTAAAAAAGTAAGTACCCAAAGATGATAACAAATTTGATCCAAAAATAACATAAATCTTGGAGATAATGATCATATTTAGAACTTAGATGTATTATGATTTAGACATAGACAAATAATAAAGTCTCGCTAATAAAGTAATGTGATAATGAATCATTTAATATAGTAACTAATGTAGTGGTTATTAGTTAGGTATTTGGGAGTTACGTAACATAATCCTCTCCTCCTACTATGCAATGAGACATTGCATCATCCAATGAATGATCCACTCTTTGTCATTCTTACGAGAAGAAGCCGAGGAAATGAGTGAAGGAAATGAGGCACTGTTGTGACCAGAGAAGGAACTAAGGGACTGCTCTCATGCACACATTGAACATTGGACAAAAGATTTTATAAAAAAAGAGCACAAGCAAGTTGAATCCAAATCATCAGACACTGATGGGAGATAGTGAAGGTTTGTTTACATGCAAGTTAGAGAATAAAGTGGAGCCATCATTCTAATCATCGCATGGAAGAGAGAGTCACCAAAAAGGAAATTGCAAGAAAAAGGTGATATCCATGGCATATGCGTCAAAAAGGTTCAATGTGTATAGAGAGCCATCAAGTCCATATATAGAGAGTCATTGTTGAAAGAGTAAACCATCATTAATATCGACTAAGAGTCGCTACGATTGGGAATGTGTCAAGTAAAGATTCCATGTGAGCATAGCTGCCAAGATAAGGAGTCGGCGGCTGCCAATGAGAGGGAAAGGGTCTATTAGAGAACTAAAAAGAAAAGTATACCACCAACCAAATAAAAGTCATGTCATAGTTTGAGACTCATTTTGTCAGAGCGATGGGTGGTTGTCTACATTAAGGAAATCAAGTTGTTGTCACCAAGCCACTGTGACACAAAGCACAACCCTATAGTGGAAGCAATGGAAGACAAATTTGAAAGAGGTTGTCATTTTGAATTTAGTAACTCCCATGTGAGATTTTGATCGCTATTCATCAAGGAATTTTACGAAGGAATCAGGTAGTTATTAAAGTTTATTGATTCTCAAGTGAATTGTTGTTTGCATGATTATCTGTCCCAACAAAGTTGGAGAACTCGACAGTTAACTAAGTTATCTTGTTGCATGGAAAATGCATGACATGATTTTTTAGTTCTGAAGAGACAATTTTGAAGAGAATTTGAACAAAATGATTTAAAGTGTAGTGCTAGCTTGCACCTACACTTTTTGAAATTTTAGTTTGTGGAGTGAGTTGTTGTCTGGGGCAGCAATAGGGTTGTCAATTGATGAGTTGTAATAGTAAAATCAGATTTGTTTGGCGGATTTAAACTCTAGAAGAATCATTAGTTTATCCCATATAATTTATTTTTTCCAGGTTACAAAGCCCGGTGAAAACCCCTAAGTACTTCCCCTCATTTTGAGGATGGTACCCAGGGTAAACCCTAGATTCTTCAGGACACAAGGCTGGTCAACAACAAGGCTCGAAGCCATTACAACAATATATTCATTATGAGCTCAACATGGCACTTGCGGGAATTGACCTTGGATGGGGAGGATAACAATCATTCCTCCCAACCACCCGAGCTAAACCCAGTTAACAGTTTACTCCATATAATGTTGGACACAAACAAAAAATTTGATGGACGAAATTTTAAATCATGGAAAAAGAAGATGTTTGCCATATTTGAATACATATGTTTGGAAAAACTTGTATTGGGAAAAGATATATGGAGTGAAAACAATCTAGATGCCCAAAAAAAGTATGATGCGAAGAATTGCGAGGTTGATGTTGATCAAGATCTTGGTAATGAATGAGATGCTTCCCCAAGTTCAAAATGGTAAGGATACATTTCTCATGTGGGGGAACTGATTGAAGATGCATGAAACCTCAAACAGAGGTAGAGTATTCTTCCTTGAGAATATGTTATTCTCCATTCAAATGGAGGAATTTGACTCCTTTCCAGATCATTTACTAAAAATCAAGGATATTAGAGAACAATTAAAATCAACTGACAAGACAATGGAAGAAGAAGATATAATGGTAATAACTTTGAAATTCTTCCTATGTAAATTTTATTGAGACCTTGAACATTACTAGCAATGATAAAGATCTAACATTTGAGTAGTTGAGGACTAAGCTATTGTAGCAGGACAGATGGAAAAAGTAGCTTAGGAATAACATTGTTAATGAGCCTTTTGAGGTGGCAGTTGCAGCAAAGTTTAAGAACAAGGGCAATAAACAAAGCGAAGAGAATGGTTGTAACTCTTCTGAGTCAAGGAAAAGTAGAAAAGCAATTAAATGTTTTTACTGTGGAAAATTAGAGCATATAAGCAAAGTTTGCAGGAAGTGATCATGGGATGAAAAGTACAACCAAGAGCATTCTTCCAATGATCAATTCAGAAAGAAACATGCTAATGTGGTTGAACTCAAGGAGGAGGAGGAGTTCTATGTGTTCATGGTCAGAAACAAGAGTGGTAAGGTTGATTGGTCAATGCCACATGGGAAGAGCATGTTTCTCATTTGAAGCAGGTACTGGAGTAACTGAAGAGACACCAGTTGTTGGCAAACCTCAAGAAATGGGAGTTTGCTAAATAGTCCTTGGTTTACCTTAGACATGTGATCAGTGAACAAAATTGAAGACTAATCCAACAAAGATTACAGCCGTCGGCAAATGGCCCATACCTACAAGTTTGACAAAGGTGAGAAGCTTTGCTGGGACAACACATAATGCTTGAAAAAATTACTTGCATCATTTTCTGCAATTGCTACTACACTTCATGAAGTCACAGCAAATGGACAGAATTTTAATTGGGGAAAATAGCAATAGAGATCTTTTGAAGAATTGAAACCGAAGACCAGTGAGGCGCTGATTCTGACAATCCTAATTTACAGCAGCCATTTGAAATTGAGACTGATGCAAAAGAGTATGCAATGGGTGATGTCCTTACACATGGAGGAAGACCCATCAACTATCACACGTAATTGTTTCATGGAGCTATCTTGAAATATCCCACATATGATCAAGAGCTCTATGCATTAGTGGAAGCCATGAAGAAATGGAAGCACTACCTATTGGGTAAGGAGACTGTCATCTATATCAACCACCAACCTCTTCAATTTTTGCAAAGTTGAACCAATTGCAGCAGGCAAGACATTACAAGTGGATGGGATTCCTTCAACAATTGCATCTCCTGATCAAGTATAAGAATGGCGTGACTAACAATGTAGTAAATATGTTGTCCAAACCACCCATGAAGAAGATCTCAATTGTGGGCACAATAATGAAGCTTGAACCATTCACTCATGAAGTTTATGAGGAAGAGTATGTGAGTGATGCCAATGCTGGAGGTATATATCAGCAACTAAAGAATGAAACAACAGCTGAGCTCAGAGAGGAGTACCATCTTCAAGACGGATTGTTGTACAAGTTGGGAAAGCTTTATATCTCACAGAAGGATTAAACTCATGCAAAAAGCTCATACTTTTAGAATTGTCGAGCATTTTAGCATTGACAAAACAGTAGCAAATTTACGAAGGTATGTCTATTGGCCAAAGATGCAGGAGCAAGTTTCTAAGTTCATACACAGTTGTGTGTTGTGTAGTACTAGTAAATCTAGCAATAGAAAGCTTGACTTCATATGCCTCTGGCAATCCCAGTATACCATGCGAGACTATCTCTACAGACTTCGTTGGAGGAATGCAAATGACAAGGCGAAGGCATGATTACTTATTCGTAGTTGTGGACAAATTCAACAAAATGTGTGTGCTTAACTCAGGCAAGAAGACCATCAAAAGTCATGAAGCGGCTGAGTTATTCTTTGCAAATGTATGGGTACATTTTGGACTACCTACATTAATTGTATCTGATCGAGAATCCAGATTTTTGGGCACTTTTTGGACAACATTATGGGAAAGAATGGACGCGAAACTGAAGCACTCTATACTATATAGCTTTCAATGCCCAGAGAGCAAACATAAGTGGTGAACAAAATCATGGTGCAGTTGTCGAGGGACTACAATCAGGAGCATTTGTAGACTTGGGATGAGTAGTTGGTTTATATACAACATGCTTATAACAGTGCAATACATTCTTCCATCTATAAATCCCCTTTTGAGGCTTGTTTCAGTTATTTGCCATCATTACCTTTTGACGTTGTTAATGGATGTTGTTTATGGGCAGCAAAAGGAAAAGGCACCAAAGATGCACAAGGATGCAATAAGAGCACGCAGTTTCATTAACAGAATCAGGCAAATCCATTGACATGTACAGGAGCAATTAGAACAAAGTCAGGTGAAGTATAAGCTGTCATGACCAACATCAGACAGATCATAAATTCCAAGTCGAAGATTGTATCTAGTTGTATCTTGGCAAGGAAATACTGAACGAAGCATCAAAGAAGTTGAAGCCACTGAGGTATGGACCTTTTGACATTGTTGAACAAGTCAACAACAATACCTTTCCACTGAGTCTACCCCAGTATATGCGGATTTTTTCAGCAGTGAATGTAGAAAATCTGCAACTCTCCAAACCATCTATGTCAAACGAGGAGGGGGAAGGGTAAGTACTTCCATCAATGGAGGATTTCACACCGAGTGTACTTGAAAAGTTGGAGGAGGATTCAGTTTTGTAAGTAGAGGTTCAAAATAAATGCAAGGGACAACATGAAATATGGCAAATTGGACTCAAAGGACAATTACCGAGGAAGGCAAAATCGTACGGGAGGGACAAAGTCGATAAATTGTTCCCCCATCTTTTTCGTCAATAGCTTTTGGGGACCAAAAGTCTCTCAAATGGGGAGGCGTGATCCAAAAAGGATCATGCACAAAATAGAATTGGCTGAGGCATCATAATTCATGCTTTGTTGTATTTGATTCTTTATTTAAAGGGCTCAACTTCTTTGTTTGAAAGAGACCAAGTGCTCGTTTGCTGAGGAGTGACTGCCTTCATTTTGAAGTAGTGATTCCCAATTATATGAATGAAGGGAACTCACCACCACTCCAAGAAGACCAATTACAGTCTTTGGATGGAAGACCAATTGCAATGTTTGGATGGAAGGAGAGCTCCCATTGGTAAGCAAATTGCAGTCTCTGCAAGGAAAAGGACAAATCATAGCCATTTACTAGAAGGCAATCACACCACTACAAATGAATGAGATCACACCCATGGAAATGAAGATAGGGAATGCCACGAAGGCAACTTGCACAAGTTGACACGAGCACAGATAGCAGAGTTTGGATGGAAGGAGATTGCAGTCCTTCGGTTGAAGGAAGGTCACAACACTTGGAACAAAAGTATATTGCACCAATATAAACGAGACAGCGAATGGTGGGCTGCTTGGAAGAATGTGATGGTAACCATGTGTAAGTAGGTATGCTACAACCAATGTTATCAGAACCAAAAACCTGACCGGACCGGTTGACCCCAAAAATTCGAAACCAAACCGGACTGGAAAAAAACCGGACCAAAAAACCGGTCGACCCAAAAAAACTACATAAAATATTCAAAACTTGAAAAAAAACATATATATTCATGTGCATCAATACAAATCCAAACCATTTATACACAAATATGCAAAGATTCTCATTTATATAGCGAGTAAGAGTGCACATAACCAAATAGCACCGAGTGCAATACATATCTGAAGTTCTGAACAAAAATACATCAATAAAGAGGCTCTAAATGCCCTCTAGAGTCCAAAAATAAGCATAGTATACTGTTTGATACTAGAATCTAAATACTACTATACTAATCATCAGAATCCTCATCCTCCTCATCCTCGACATGAATAGACTGGGACCCTACATGGGGATTATGGATTCCGCTTGATTCCCCTGGCCCTGAAGGTATTTGTACCTCTGGTTTTGGAAGTGGGTCCAAGTCCAAGCCCCCTCAACCACAATTTAAATTTTTCCCCAAAAAAATTGAAATCTGCCTTCTCTAGTGCATCGTACGTGTTCCATACGGAACCGGTCGGTTCAACATTTTTGGCCGGTGTGGCTGTTCCAACCGTTTTGGGGCTGGAGACCAGCCGACCAGCCGGTTTTGCTGAACCGGGCCGGTTCTGATAACACTGGCTACGACTTGACCAATGGACCACCACTCACTCGTTTTGATGCAAATAGGTGATAGAGCTCTTCGTGCTAAATGGTGTGATTGCATGGAAGACAAACAGTCGAATTATGGGTTAATGAATTGTTTGGAATATAGAAGGCCAAACTAAATGTCATTTGAAGAGTCCCAATGGGAAGTTAAACAGTCATTACCCTGCTTATAAATTGCCCTTCAATGGCCAGAAAAGAGGGTTTGGAATTGGAAGAAATGGTGTATTTCAA
Organism: Picea engelmannii; assembly: GCA_009831015.1. Taxonomy (NCBI): domain Eukaryota; kingdom Viridiplantae; phylum Streptophyta; class Pinopsida; order Pinales; family Pinaceae; genus Picea; species Picea engelmannii. The sequence continues at coordinate 56,838 of ML803293.1, forward strand.
AATTGGAGTGTTCCTGCTGAAGCTTGGATTGTATTTCGAATGAGTTCTTCAAGACAGTGTCAGTAGTTGAAGACAGAGGCAAGAGAATGAAGCTAGTTCTGAGTCCAATAGCCAATTCTCACTCTCGATGAAGATTGCAAAGAGAGAGAGGAAGGAAGTGGTGTAGCAGTTGGAGACCCATGCACAGTATTCTCTGCTCATTAGAGCCATTGTAATCGGTAATTCTCTTATTTTCAAAAGAGTCAATAAAGCACAGACGAAGCCATTCCATTGCTGGAGTTGTCCCGAAGTGGCTTTCTCCCGGGTAAATCTGTGTGTCAAATTGTTCATGGTTGAATGCGTTGTCCACTTAATTTCTGTTGTTTCCTTTTTCCGCAATTGGACATCAGAAACACATTTACCAGGTTCTGTCAAACAATAATAAAAGTTAATCTAGGATCTGTTGTGATGAACTGGTTAGCAGGATACCTACTACAGTTTACAGATCAGACTCCCCAAGAAGAAGATCGCATCAGAAAGGCTTTAAAGTTTTCTCAGCTTTCCTGTTTACTTTTTCTCTGCCATCACACTCGAATGTGTGCTCGTAAGTTACTTTAAGGGCATTGGGTAGCTGCTAAAGAAGATGGATGCAATCATAACATCGTGAAAGACAAGATAAACCACTTGCCCTGCAAATTAATCTATCTGTAAGAAAGCAGATTTGGGAACATTGTCACAACTTCAGAACTATTATAATTGAATTCAAATTTTAGCCAATGCCATCCAACAATTCTGCATTTTCATCAGAGAGTTTTGGCATGTGTACACAGGGTGGGAAACAAAAACTGCCTTAATGCACAGAAGAGTTGTTCTACACAGTACCCTAACAGTATTAGCGAATACTGTGCAGCAGCAATAGGGATTCCAATATTCAAACCAAATAAAAAGGCAATTAATAGCCAAAACGAGAGAAAAGCTACCCGAGGAAACAGAGGTAGAAAAAGCATTATATTTAAAATGTATATACACTCTACCTACAATGCCACTTGGTGTCACCTCAGCTTACACCGGCACTGGCAACCGCATCTCCAGAGAAGAGACTGGTTTCCAGCTCCTAAGGAATCTCGATTTTCTAAAAAGCATATCCACATTTTTTAAACCCCGTATTGAAGCATGCTATACACAACTCATTACAACCCTTCAAAACACATACTGAAAT
>ML803293.1:75303-99639 GCA_009831015.1 Picea engelmannii
TATTTGTGGAAGCGTCATGATGTGTATGAGTCTAGACCCTGCAGTGCTATTATTACTTTGGGTAGACAATTGTACAAGATACCAGAGGTAGCACTGCCTACCGTTATTTCTTTAATATCTGCTAAGCAATGCAGTAAGGTCATTTCACATACCGGGAAGTTCATCTTCTTTGTGATCTGTGCTCACTGTAAGCATAAGGTCGCTGCCACATACATGGCCTCTACACAAAGCCTCTCTTTGCAGCAGAAGCAAGTGGACATGATAATGGAAGAGTACAGAGACATCTTCTCCTCACCCATCAGGGAATCGATGCACTGCCAAGTCAAGCATCCAATTGATCTGACCCTCGGTGCACCTCTGCCTAATGGACCAGCCTATCGTCGTTCGCTAATGGAAAATAACGAAATCAAGTGCTAGATCCAAAAGCTTCTTCAAAAGGGGCACATCAAACCCATCTCCTCCCCTTGTGGAAGCCCGATTGTACTGGTGCAGAATAGGGACGGGACCTAGTAACTCTGGATTGATTACAAAGCATTAAACAAAATCTCAGTCAGGAACTGGTACCCAATTCCTAGGATTGATGACCTTATTGAGCAACTCAAGGGGGGAAAGTTCTTCAACAAGATTGATCTAAAGTCTAGCTACCACCATGTTCCCATCGAACCAACTGATGTATGGAAGACAACCTTCAAATCTAAAGAAGGTCTCTTTGAATGGTTGGTCATGCCCTTTAGATTAACAAATGCACCGTCCACTTTCATGAGGTTGATGGATGATGTATTGAGACCCTTCACCAACTCTTTTGTGGTGGTATATTTGGATGACATCCTCATCTTCAAAAGAACTTGGGAGGATCACATGTGGCATATTCAACAGGTTTTGAGCACCCTATGGCAGCACAAGCTATATGCCAACTTGGAAAAATGCTCCTTTGGCATGAACAGGGTCCAAAACTTGGGCTAAATTATTGATGAGCATGGGCTAAATAACAAAAAGAGCAAAACCGCTCTTTTAATTCATGGTTCACTAACCTTACAGTGTAAATTCAATTGCTTCTATTTCTTCCCCTTCTATAAACTCACAATAACCAAGGGCTACCACAAGGAGCAACAAGGTTTCCTTTGAAAGCAAGTATGTTTTTTCATTAAGCTTGTGGAGGATGTGGTTGAAGGACAGCCACTCGAAAGATTGGAAGGCCAACTTGATATCTCTCAATAGAGGCTCTAGTTTGATATCTTGAACATTTATCTTTCGTTGTGCCCAATCGATGACCAACTTGGAATCACCCATTACTTGTAGCTTCTTGATATATTTTTTTATTGTTGCTTCCAGGACAGTCCAAAGAGCAATGAATTTTGTTCTATTATTGGTACCAGCCCCCGGAGCGTAACGGATGTGAATGTAGTGATTTTGCTTCAGATTGAGAACAACTCTCGCTCCATAGACTAGTGGGTGCCCCTAACATGCCCCATCAAAAAGGCCCCACAGGATTTCAGAATCAAGAGTCAACATTACTAGAATTATGGGCCCTTTGAACTTTAACTCGGCTTTGAAATCCTCAACCATGCTCAAAGTTATTCTTGTTGTAACTTCTAGTTGAATGAGCTTGTTTTTAAAGATGCAATTGTTTCATGCCCCCCACAAGTTGGACACCATTATGCGCGGAAGACCTGAGTAGAGTCGAACCGCTCTGTCGACAACCCATTCTTTAAAGCATTCTTTGAGATTGTTTTCGTTCCACTCCATCCACGTGTTCATCTTTTCTTGGATCCTCTTCCATACCTGGGTTGCATAAGGACAATCCATAAATAAGTGAGAGATATTTTCCTCATGGTTATTGCATAAAGAACAATGACTAGGTCCACACCATCCCCTTTTAACTTCGTTATCCCAGGTAGGTAGTTTGTTATTTAAAGCAAGCCATAAAGTAATTTTGCATTTTAGAGGAGCATTAATCTTCTAAATTAGGCTCCACTACCATTTTACAAGTCCCTCGTGAAGCAATTCCCTTTTGGATTTGTATCCTAGCTTAGCAGAGTAGACGTCGGTCTTTGGGTTTTTAGACCAGCAGAGGGAATCGGGAGAGTCCTCTTCATGTATTATGAAATTTGAAATCAGAAGACCAACAAAATGGCTCCACTATGTGGCTTCCTCTCCCCCTAGCCCCAAATCTTCCACAAATTTCCAACTTGATCTACCTCTTGGTTGAGGCTCAACAAATTTAGCATTGCTCAATAGGAGACAGTTTTGGCCCCTCAGTGACTGAATCAATCCTTCCAAGAGTTGATAAGAGTTGCCTACTGATCTGAATTGGATCTTGGAAAATGTTTGTAAAAGTTGTAAATAAATATGTTTTGTTTTATTTCATTTTATTTGGTCTTCTGGCACAATGTGAAGGTGAAACGAACAACTATGACAGTTGGCCTTCCAATAGCATCCCATTAAAAAAATAATGAGAGTTGTAGTGAAGAGGAGACAACAGGGAGAAGCAAGGAGAAATGGCAAACGACAGTAGCAGAAATTAGAGCTCAAAGAAGGTAGCCTACTTGAAGTTGGGTGGACGATGGAATTAATGTGCATGTTCAATCTAAGCAAAGGTGTCTATGAGCCTTGGTCTCTGCAATTTTGTAATGTCAGTGAGTAACAATACACATAGTCTGTGTATCGCTCACCCCTTTGTAATTTGCTCCTGAGCATAATAAAAAAAATCCCATTTAAATGATGATATCTAAGAGTTAATGCATTTTGTTCTTGGGTATCTTTGTTACAAGTTGCAGTGCTCTACGCATACATTGTTGAAGTAAATTTTCATCTTGTAGCACCCATGCACATAGTTTATTATTGTTGGGCACATTTTCAACTTGCCGGGGTGTTTTCCTTTGCCCACAAATCATAGACGACATGTATATCGAAAGCTGGGGTTTTGGGGGTGTTTATTAGTTACCCACAGACCATCTACACGTTTTTGAAATTCAGTCGGCTATCAATTTCGCTCTATACATTTTTCTCCCTTGTCGAATGTCCAACTCGACTTCAAAACGTTTTTGATGTGTCGTGGATTGTTAAAATCGCCCCTGAGTGTTTATTGTATGTCATGGGTCTCCAAATTCTCCCTTTAAACATTTTCATATGTCGTTGGTTATCAAATTCGTCTTTTCCCCACAGTTTATGGTTTCCAAATCCAATTTTCATAAGGTCTTCCATCACGATTGGTCACCAAATCCGCCCTTTAACTGTTGATGCTAATTGTGGGTCAACCCATTACCGACGAGGTTCATTTTTTGTCGAATTACTTTGTTCATTCGACCAACAATTCTTCCTAGTCGAACCAATCTACCCACCATTTCAACTCGAGTCTTTTTGGTCGGTTGGATTATTTTGGTTGACTTGACTTCCATCTAACTCAACTTGGTCGACTTGCCTTTCATATAAGTCGACTTGGTTGAGTAGCATATCTTTCGGGTATTCGACTCCATTTTTATTTTGGCCGACTCGAATTGCGGCTTGGTTGGTCGAGAATTTCCAGTAACACAAAGAGATAAGGTTATAATTGTTTTATTTCACAGAAGTATCTGTGTTAGTGAGATAGACAGGCCATAGGCCTACCGTTTACGGATCACCTATTCCAAGCCACAAATCTTCACCCAAGCGTAGCGATATTCCATTCCCTATTTTCCAGGCCACCCATTCACCTACTGGAGGGAAATCCTATACCAATGCCTTCCAAACAATTGATCCCTTCAACTATTTCCTTGGCTCTCTGATCCATTCTACAATCGACTTGTCATAGAAGTATTTTGATTGCATTACCTAGCTCCATAGAGAGTTTCCTAGAGTCATTATCCAAAGGCTTTTTCCAACAAGGGCTTGTGCAAAGATGTGTATGTTCTTTATCCCCCAACCCCCAAGCATTTTGGGAGTTGCTATTGTCGATCACTTGGCCACATGGATGCCTTTGAACCCACGTTGTCCCACCCATAAATATTGAAAGCTTGTCTTACGAATCTTATTGAGTATTCCTTTTGAAATCACTACTATCGACAACCAATGCATTGGTATGCTCTCAAGAACCAATTTGAGCAAGACCAACCTCCCTCCTCGAGAGAGTGGTCTATTGACCCAAATCATCACCTTTGATTCAATTTTCTTCACTAGCCACCCCCAATCTATTATTATGTGATTGCATGGTTTTAAGAAGAATCCTAGGTACTTGAAACCTTCTTCCAACCTTCATCTAGGAGCTGGTATGAGCCTCTCCAATTGCCTCAATTCTCTCTCGGTCCAATTATGAAGAATAATAGATGACTTGTTGAAATTAATATCCATACATGTGGCTACACAATATAGTTCGAGAGCTTTCTTGAGTTTTGAGATGTCCCCGTAGGAGCCCATAATACTACAAAAAATATCATCCACGAAAAGGATATGAGATATAGTCTCCCTCTTTGATACCTTTACTCCTCTTATCAACCATGCTTCTCTTACTTCTTTGATTAATCTGTTGAGTGCCTCTGCTACGATGAGGAACAAAAATGGAGATAGAGGGCATCCTTACCTCAATCCCCTTGATGCCATAAAGAATCTAGAGTCGGAACCATTTATTGAGACCGCAAAAGATAACAATTCAATGCAACCCATAATCCAGATGACCACTGAGAGGGACATCCCCATTTAAAGCAAAGCAATGCACAGGAAAGTCCAACATACTCTATCGTAAGCCTTGGACAGATCTAGTTTTAAGATAGCTATCTTGTCCTTTGAACTTTTGGTAGAGTGAAAAACTTCTTACGCCACTGAGACAACATTGTGTATTTGGTGGTTTTCCAGAAAACCAAATTGCTCATCCCCTATAATCTCACTCAAAATAGGCTTTAACATTAAAGCTATAATTTAGCAGATTATTTTATAAACTACATTACAACATGAAATAGGGAAATAGTCCCCCAAGGAGATGTCATCCTACTTTTGGGGAATGAGATAGAGGAAAGTGGAATGAAGAGATCCCAGTATATTACTAGTCCTTTGGGATTCCCTCGATATCCGAAGGAGGTCACCTTTTAAGAGATCATAGAACCTCAAGAAGAACTCCATAGTAAACCCATCTGGTCCAAGGATTTTTCCCTTTTGCATAGAGGATAGTGTTGAAAGCACTTCTAATTTTGACACCTCTTCTTCCGAGGATTTGTTCATTTCTTCTTCAAAGACAACCATCAATTTTGATACCACTCGCAAGATCTCTCGAGGGATCAAGGGATCGAGAGAAGGGTTTGAGACTGGAAAGGCACTAGGACTCAAAGATAGGGGATAAATAGGGAGAGGGGGAAGGGGATGAGGAGAGACTTTATCAACCAAGGGAAAAACATGGGAGGGAAGAGACTTTCCATACCTTATGAAACCTCTACCTGAGGAAGCTTAGGAGGGTCCGACTACGGACCTTCACATTCAACAATGGTAGGGATGGGTTGTATCTCTTCCTCCGTAGTATGAACCACTTCCTTCACTCTTTATTTCAATTTTATTTGGAATTGCTTCTAAAGCGTCATTTGTCTAGAAGACAAGGGGTAAGCCAGGAAGAATGGCCCAAACCCTTCTTACGACCACGTGTTCTCTTTCAAAGTTGAAGTCGGTCGACCACATTTTTAGAACTAATTTGAAAGGTCCCAAACTCTAGTTAGACCACAGAATGGCATCACAATCTTCTTCAAACTTGAAAATAAAACATGACCACCCTCGAACGAGGGTGTGGGCCTCTCGGGTGAACCCAAGGATGGGTTTCCAATTTGATTCCAGCCAGTGTCTCAGAGCTACATCCCCGACAACCTTACCCAGTGTTCTTCTAGAGAATTTTGTCACCTTTGCAACCGATATATCTTTCCTCACTAGCATCTTAAAACCACCCTTTCTCTCCTTTTAACAACTCATGTATACTCGTGGGTGGGAGGAAGTTTCAGAGTCGCACAAAATCTCACCATATTGAAAACCGGACGAAATAGCCTCTCTTGCTTTGAAAACATCAACTTAGGATGGGAAAGGGGACTCTCACATGTATCTCCTTTATTTGCTTAGATGGAGGTACCTACATTTGATCCATCATACGAGAGTGGAGTCTTTTCCTCCCTCTCGCTTGTTTGTGCATTAACTATGTTCTCTGTTATCGACGTTGAAACAAGTGATCCATTTGGGTTGGTCTCCACCTGGTATTCAACTTGGGATCAAAATGTCAGGTACAGACATGGATTGTATCCATAATCCAGATCCCCTAACTCATATTCCTCCATCATAGATGTGGCAAGGGTACGAGAGGGTTACTTGGGCCTTGGACCCGAGGATCCACACCCTACCGAAATGCACAAAAAGATTTAGGGAAAGAGAAAGATCCTACCTTGTGTAAGCTACAGATTCCGATCATAAAAAATAAGAAACAAAGAAAGGGCTCCTTGCGGCGTGGGCTTGAGGCCCTCGCTCATAAGGCCTAAGACTAAAACTCCATGTAACCCAAGTTTTCCCTTTTTCATTTCTATCTTAATAATTTATAAAAATGTGAAGTTTATTATTTCAAAGTTTAAATTAATTTATAATGATCCATGGAGTGTTCGATCAAAATGTCTATGGGTTTTTAAAATATAATATAACTTACATACAAATAATTAGGATAATAATTAATCGAATTATCATATTTTGTTACATGATTAAGTGATTTACCAAAATCACTTGACAAAAAATTACTTTCATTTGATATATTATAATGTGTAGATAGAAAGTAAATATATATCTAATATTTGAAATATTTTTCAAATTTTAATATTTAAATTAAAAATTATAATAATTAACTATATAATAAAATTTTAAATTTTATAAAAAATTATTTGAAAATATATTAAATTTAAATTTATATATGATTTGACTTTTCATAATGCCTCGTTTAACACGTAGTTTAACTCAATTTCAGATTTAGTATTCTTTTTCGTTAGTTTTTAAATTAAGGCTACTTTGAATACTATTTTTTTATTATTTTTATTTTACTTTTATATGTAGTGGTATTTGATGTTCTTTCAATGACTTTTTAAAAGTATTTAATGTTTAAATATTTTTTTATTATACTCTTGAATGTAGTGATATTTATATTTAATGTTGTTTTAACGATTATATTTATAAGTATAGGGAGGATTCCACATTTTAACATATTAAATATCATTTTTAAAGTTAAGTATATAGGGTAAGTTATCAATGCATCACTTATTTTTGCAAGAACATTATTTAGAATGAACTTTTTTTTTATGAATTTGAATAATTTATATAGTATTTATTATATTAGGTGATATTCACACACTTGAAGAAATGAGATTAAAATTAGTAAAATGAATAGCATAGTATTGATAATCATCTTTAGAATTTGCACTCAGTTTGTAGGTCATCTCAGTTTGTAGGTCATCTCAGAAGAAAGGTCGTTCATCCTATAACTCCTCTGACTTGAGCATGTTTAATCATAGATTTTTTTTCTCACGGCGAAGTCTTTTTAGTTTGTTGAATCTTTAAAATATTAGAATCATTTTAGTAAATGCTTTTTATAGGATGCTCAACCTTTTTAATCATTTGTTAATTATTAAAGCTAATGTCTATTGGTGAAGTTCAACTTAGTGATCATTAATATTGTTGCAATTTACACTAGGGATTAGTAGTTGGCCTTTGTGTCAATGTGTTTTATGGATTTGAGGATAGCTAATTAAAGAACCCCACTCAAATATATTTTAGGTTTTCCTTCATTTGTTAATACATTAAGTGTATATAAACTTTATTGATTATTTAGGTATAAAAACCCAAAAAAAAAGTGTTTAGATCTTGTGATGTTCTGATGTATTGGGTTATACTTGGTTTTATTATGTTAATCACACCATTAATGATATTCAATGTCATTTTATAATAAGGTGTTAGAGTAAGTGAATTGTCATGTGAGTTTTGTGATGAGCTTTGGCGATGCTCTTAGATATTTTGGTTCAAATGTAATGGAGATGATATGTGAACCTTCGTTAGATATGAAGCGTGTCCATGTGAGCTGCAAACCACCAAACTCTCAAATTGTTGCTACACGAGTGGGCTCCTCCTCCAACAAAATAGTTACTTGTGGCTTCTTAATGGTGCAATCTTTGGAGTTGGACACTTTTTTGTTTGCAACAAAAATGCATAACTATAATTTTTGGGTATTTAAATTGGAGCGTACTTAAACTAGGTTGTAGAAAAAACACATTGACCATAGGTTTCTTTGACCATTGATTGTGTTGTGATATTTGTTGAGATTCATACACAAGGAATCACTTAGCGAAACATGTTCAAAACATTATGTGTTCATGAAATTATAAATTTTACTTTTATTTTATAATTTATTACATCCTCTTCTTTTTTTTTCCAAGAAAAAAAAAATCTATATTCAATATTTCAAAGATTGAAATTAGAATGTACATCAAAATTGTCTTATTCAGACTCCAAGTAGCATGAAACCATACTGACTCTACACAGTCTATAACACATTCTCTGACTACATAAGTACAATCTTCCTAGGTTTCACAAGGAAACCTTTTCAATTCACTTACCAAAGCATGATTCAAAAAACCCTAAGACTTCTAATCAATATAAAGAAACATAAACAAGGGCCTTCGAGCCCACCCATCCAATTCAATCCTCATTTGTCAATTGGTTTAATGATCTTTCAAAATCTTATTGGAGAGTCCCTCCTCTTAATTTAGTTTCAGTTAAGGTACCCTCCTACAAAAAGATGGCTTCTTTAGATAGTTGATCAACTTTGCATTTGAACTCTCTATACCCATGATAGAAAGAAATGAACTCAAAATTTCTTTTCACCTCATGTACTAGGTTCATAATTAGTTGTAAGCTCAAGTTATCAACTATGCATTTTGTATTTTCCCAATCTATCGAAAGTTTGGAGTTTTTGTATCTTGTAAATGTTTTAAGCCTCTATCCTTTTCTATTTTCAACAACAACCATAAAGCATAAAATTCAACATGGTTATTGGTCCCTTGTCCAACGACATATTTCAATAACAAGTAATGTGAAGGCTCAAAGAAAATTAGTGTGCTTGCACTACACAATCATGAGGTTCCTTAGCAAGCCCCATCAAAGAAACCATGTGCCTTTTCATGGTCATTGCATGACTACTTCATAATTATGTGTTGTTTCTCCTTAAGTGCTTTCTAACATCCTTTAAATGATATCCTAATTTTATTTGCAACTTGAATAGATGACAACTTATGATCTTGAAAGATCATCTAATTCCTAGAAATCCAAATCCCATAAACAACATAACAATGCCAAGCCTTATGTACTCTAACAAATATGTGTGTTATCTAGTCCCACGAACAATTAGTCAAAGTCAACTTATCCCATTTGCTTATTCTAAGAGTAACTTGTAATACATCATTCCAAACCGATCTAGTAAAGGGGCAAGTCACAAATAGGTGGTTAAGTAATTCCTCATTTGTTTTGCATAACATACACCTTCCTAGGCCATGCCCATTTCTCTTTTTCCCTTCATCCCAAGTATGATTTTTTTTTAACTGGAACTAAAATTTGTATTATAATTTTTTTTTAAGTGAGAGTTTTGCTGGAACTAAAAATATTTACAAAAATTGGCTCTAAGCCTGTAGATACTTCTACTACAAGTATGTGAAATATGAAGATTTCTAGAATACTTCTAGACAAACTAACTGCAAACTTCTTTTACAAATTTCCCCAACAAAAAAACTATTCTATAAAACATGTAAAGATGGACAGATTCATTGTCTGGAACCTCCTGCACTCCACTCTGAGGTGAAGAATTTCCTTCAATATCCATTGGAACTATGTCTCAGCCCCCTTGTTCTTCCTTTGAATTACCAAGATGGGATATTGTTGAAGCTTAGTGGTAAGAGGCTGACTGAGAACGATGTGGTTACCAATGACTTGAAGTTCTGACACTCCAATTCCAAGTTGTCTATGCATTGAATTTGTACCCTAAGCAACTAGTCCAATTCCTCCATTTTAGTCATAACCCGTTAAAGAGCCAAATTATTAGCCTCCCCCATTTCCTTATGCCGGTGGACAATGCTTTTCACACCACTCCAAGAGGGATCCAACATAGAACATAGCAGACAACCATAACTTTTGGGCCATGCCACTCCAAGAGGAGTCCATTATAGAACATAACAGACAACCATAACTTTTGGGCCACAACCCACAACCATAACAACTCCCAAAAATGTAATGTCCCTAATCCGAACCCCTTTATAATTGTATATATAGGTTGGTGAGTCATTGGTACCAATTGTAAATGTGAATGTACATATAGGCTGGTGAGCCGTTGGCACCAAGTTTTGGTTTTGCACGCACCTGAGTAGTGCGCGAGGATTGTTATCAAAGAAAGGGTGTGCACATTTCATAGTGATGCACACACCTGGGTAAGTGTGCGTGGTTGCACATCAAAGAAAGGGTGTGCACATTTCATAGTGATGCACACACCTGGGTAAGTGCGCGTGGTTGCACATCAAAGAAAGGGTGTGCACATTTCACAGTGATGTGTGCAACTCGGTAAGTGTGCATGGTTGCACATCAAAGGAAGGGTGTGCACATTTCAGAGTGTTGCACACACTTGATTAAGTGTGCAGAGACTACCTGGGTGTGTGTGGCCGAAGAGCATGTGTGGTTATGTGGTTGGTGAGACGGGACATAAATAGGCCAGTGCACCTATCCTTGTAAAATGTAATCACACTCAAGTTATTAATAATGTCACATCGTTGCGCATAGACATATTAGATGAAAAGAGATGAGGGGCTAACTTCACCGAAAAAGGGAAAAGGGGGGACTTAAGTCCAAGGGAATATTTTATTAATATTTTTGAAAAGTGTAATTTATGGATAATTGTTTGTCCTAAGTTCTCGAGGGATGAGAACGATTCACCAAGTGGCTTAAGCTACTTCTAAAGGTGACAAGTGTCCAGTTTAAGGCATGCAATATATATTGTTGGCTTTAGTGTATTTTGTGGGAGAAATGATTCTTTTTGGGAGATTCATTCATTTTCTCATGTGCAGAAGGGGTCAGACCAACTAAGGAAAGACAATTATTACCTTATCCACAGATAAAATCTTGTAAGGTTTTTTTTGTATTGTAACTAGAGTATTTGTTGTCGAAGAGGTTAGTTGTTAGGCCAGTGAGAATTCTCTCCAGGTGAGAAAATTGTTGTCAAAGAGGTAGGTTGTCATGCTCGTGAGAATTCTCTTCAGGTGAGAGACTTGTTGTCGAAGAGGCGAGTTGTCAGGCCCATGAGAATTCTCTCCAAGTGAGAGTTTTGCTAGGAATTCTTCATTGGAGCTCCGGGAAATAGTTGCAGGGCTCTAAGACTTCATGTCTGGACTTTTGTTGAAACCCTAGAAGGGAAGTGGAGCAGTCGAGGGACTGTTGAGTAGAAAAGGGGCACACTTCGTTGGGTGGAACAAGCATGTGGGGAATGAGAGACTATAGGCTAGATGCAACAATGGCAACTTCGACCGAACAATTATATTGATTACTAGACCTTAGCTTGGCATTAGGAAACCTTTTTCTCTGGTGGAGTTAAGCCCCAACTCGAGGATGACCTGCTGCTAAAAGTATATGAGCAACATAGTCTATGGTTGGGAGGAACGTCTGAGTTCTACAAGCATGATCTGGGTGGATATTGGTGGCCTCCCACCTATTCCAACTGGCTTCTCTTGTTAGTTTTAGTTTAGCACGTTCTTTTGTACTTCTTTGTAATTGTGGGTTCTACACTTCTGGGGACGTCTTAAGCCCTACACATTTTCTAGGTGGATATTGGTGGCCTCTCACCTAATCCAAATGGCTTATTTTGTATGTTTTCATGTCAGCACATCTTGTTGTACTTCCAGGGCCGTTTTGGAGCCCTAAATAGTGCTTTTTTGGCTCGCCACGGTTAAACTGTAAACAGAGTCAGAGTTTGACAGTGTAATGTGTAGTTCTCTAAAAGACCTTTCCAATGGGTTATCACGTGCCTAAAACGAAGGTCGTATGCAAAAGTTAAGACCCCTAGAAGTTGAGGTACCAAATTACCCAAAGGAGCCCACATGACTTTTGACATTTCACCTCCTAGGGTTATGTTTTTGGATGTCTAGGGTTTTGGCATTCATGAGTATATTAAAAAGGTCTCTGAAGCCTCATTGTAATCATTCTACTCAAACGAATGTGCATAGCAGATACATCTCTTCTCATAGATAGCTACCACCATTCAAGCAAGTGTTTCGGTTTTGTAGTTTTATAGTTTCAGCCTATTTTATTTATTCAATAGAATATATTGTTCACTAGATATCTGTGTTGTTCTTCATATCTCTGTGTTTGTTGTATTCAGTATGTTAATCAATTCGTTCCGCTCCTAAATTCGGATCAGTGGTATCATAACAGTCTGCTCTTCATTTATTTTTCTTTGTGCATGTCCCCGACAAGATCTGGGTACAAGAAGTTGGGACTCAAACCAATCAAGTCGTTGCAAGATCGGTCATGCCGAGCTCGACAACAACCCATGGGGGACAAAAAGAAAGATGATGGAGCAGGAGATCCTATTAAAATGTTGCTCGAGCAAGTCCTCGCATGACAAAGGAATGAAATGATGGGCAACATTGCATAGATCCTTCGAAGACTGCCCACAAGAGAAGCATCTTCATCAAGCGGCCATGCAACCCCCTTCGAGGTACATGTAAATTTTGATATTCCATTATTTGATGGACTGATAGATGCAGATGTTGTAGATAAATGGTTGAATCTGCTCGAAGGGTTTTTTTCGGTCCATAATTTTTTTGATAGGGAAAATATTACTTTTGCACTCCTCAAGGTCGTTCCCCATGTTAAAGATTGGTGGGATACTTACTATGAGCAAAGGGTCGTAGAGGAATCTGCAATATTTGTGGTTGCCTCTACATGGGATTTTTTCCAGGACGTCATTAGATAACAATACTACCCTGTTGGGAGTAAGAGGACCAGTACACTAGATGGACCACCTTGCATCAAGAAAGGGACAAGACAGTACCAGATTTCACCAATATTTTCCATACCCTACGCACCAAGTTGGGTATCAAAGACTCTGAGCGACATCTGGTGCTCAAATACTGCAGTTGTTTGCATAGATACATTCAAACAAAAATGGAGTTTCTGGACATCGCCTCATTGGGCACGACTTATAGATATGTTGTCAAGATCGAGCAAAAATTTAAGCAGAAGAGGCAAGAGTTTGGATCTGCAAACTCCTCACAGTCGAAGCAAGGCAAAGGTGGCCCCAAACCACACAACAAGGGACCGAGTTGAGATGGCCACTCTCAGGACAACCAGTCCAAGTGGCAATATGAGAAGGGCAATGAGAAGACAAAGAAGGACACGGGAAAATGGTGTGAGTGCTATAAAATCCCTTGGCACAACACTGAAGAATGCCGCTCCAAGCAGTCACTCGTGGTTGAGCTGAAGGCTTTCAAGTTAGAGGTCAATTCTGATTCCGAAAAAAATACAGAATAAGGGAAGTGGATCATCGATGTTGAACCCAATGCCACTGTCGCTACCACCAAATTCCAGCCACACGAACATGAAGAACCAGAGGAAGGGGAACACCTCTTTCACTCACGAATGTGGGTAAAGGGGGCTCTACTTTAGTTCATTGTCGATAATGGCATTAAGAAGAACATGATCTCAACAGAGGTTGTCAAGCAGCTGGACCTGCCGATGACACCGCACCCACAACCCTACACCATCGGTTGGCTTCGCCAAGGAAGAGATCTATGTGTCAACCAATAGTGTCATCTACCCTACGACATCAAGCCTTTCAAAGATGAGGTATTGTGTGATATTGCTCCCTTTGAAGTTTGTGATGTTATTTTAGGACAACCATATTTGTGGAAGCATCATGATGTGTATGAGTCTAGACCCTGCAATGTTATTATTACTTTGGGTAGACAATTGTACAGGATACCAGAGGTAGCGCTGCCTACTGCTATTTCTTTAATCTCTGCTAATCAATGCAGTAAGGTCATTTCACAGATCGGGAAGTTTGTCTTCTTTGTGATCTGTGCTCACAGTAAGTAGAAGGTTGCCACCACATCCATGGTCTCTACACAAAGCCTCTCTTTGCAGGAGAAGCAAGTGGAAATGATCATGGAAGAGTACAGAGACATCTTCTCCTCACCCATCAGGGAATCGACGCACTACCAAGTCAAGCATCCAAGTGATCTGAACCTCGATGCACCTCTGCGTAATGGACCAGCTTATCGTCGTTTGCTGATGGAAAATAACGAAATCAAGCGTAAGATAAAAGAGCTTCTTCAAAAGGGGCACATCATACCCATCTCCTCCCCTTATGGAAGCCCGATTGTACTGGTGCAGAATAGGGACGGGACCTGGTAACTCTAGATTGATTACAAAGCATTAAACAAAATCTCAGTCAGGAACCGATACCCAATTCCCACGATTGATGACCTTATTGAGCAACTCAAGGGGGGAAAGTTCTTCAACAAGATTGATCTAAATTCTGGCTACCACCATGTTCCCATCGAACCAATTGATGTATGGAAGACAACCTTCAAATCTAAAGAAGGTCTCTTTGAACGGTTGGTCATGCCCTTTAGCTTAACAAATGCACCATCCACTTTCATGAGGTTGATGGATGATGTATTGAGACCCTTCACCAACTCTTTTATGGTGGTATATTTGGATGACATCCTCATCTTCAACATAACTTGGGAGGACCACATGTGGCATATTCAACAGGTTTTGAGCACCCTGTGGCAGCACAAGTTATATGCCAACTTGGAAAAATGCTCCTTTGGCAC
The DNA here is from genome assembly GCA_009831015.1 of Picea engelmannii. Lineage (NCBI taxonomy): Eukaryota > Viridiplantae > Streptophyta > Pinopsida > Pinales > Pinaceae > Picea > Picea engelmannii. Next base: position 90,150 of record ML803293.1, read on the forward strand.
GAACAGGGTCCAAAACTTGGGCTAAATTATTGATGAGCATGGGGTACATGTTGATCCAGCTAAGATCTAAGTCATCCTTGATTGGCCAGCCCCGACCACAGTAATCGAGCTTCAGATCTTCTTGGGACTGAATAACTTCTACCGACGATTCGTGTTGGGATTCTCCCATATTGCATGGGCCTTCAACAAAGTGACCAAGGGAGGTGGCAGGGAAAATTTTGTGCGGGGGAAGGAAAAACGATGAGCATTCAATGATCTGAAGCATCGCTTGTGCTCAGCTCCAATACTCTCCTTGCCCGATCTGCAACAATCGTTCGATATTGAAACTGACGCATCTGACTATGTTGTAGGCGCAATTCGCACTCAACACAATCATCTGGTGGCATACCATAGTGAGACACTCTTAGATACTGTCCGGAAATACCCAACCTATGACAAGGAAATGTATTCCATTGTACAAGCCTGTCAGCAATGGAAACATTACATTCTGGGAAAGGAGACAATCACCCACACTGATGACAATCCCCTGCAGTTCATACAGACATAGGGGAAATTGCAGAACGGTTTCCATCAGAAGTGGTCCACCTACCTACAACAGTTCCATCTCAACATCAAGTATAAAATAGGGCACTCAAATCGTGTTGTTGACTTCCTCAATCGACCTCCTGTGGATGCACTAACTATTGTGCTCCATTCCTATGTACATGAGGCATCTGAGTGGCCCCAACTTTATCACCAAGATCCGAACTTCGCCACCACCCATTAGCTCTTGGGTACAGGCGCGATTGTCACCAATTTTCACGTTCATGACAATTTGTTATGCCATATGGGCCATCTCTGTATTCCTGCAAGCGAGCGTGCAAAGATGACTTGGGAAGCCCAATACAGTCGAATGGCAGGACATTTTGGCGTGGAGAAAATTGTGATCGTTTTCTAGAAACATTTTTATTGGCCAAAACTTTGACCGGACGTTAGCAAGTATATCAGATCTTGCACTGCCTGTGCCATTTCCAAGCCAACCATCAAGAAGCAAGGCTTATGCACCCCTCTTCCTACTCCCGATAAGCCTTAGGAATCCATCTCAATGGATTACATGCCTGTCCTTCCGTCCACTAAGCAAGGAAATGATTGTGTATTTGTGGTCGTTGATTGGTTTTCGAAGATGGCCATCTTCACAACCTGTAAGAAGAACATCACAGTGGTAGATACTGCCAAGCTCTTCTTCGAACGAGTGTGGGTCCATTTTGGGATACCACAGACCATCATCTTGGATCGATACAACAGGTTCCTCCACACATTTTGGTCGAGTCTCTGGTCATTGTTGGGCACCAAGCTCACTAAATCCACTGCTTTCCACCCCTAAACAGACAACCAAACATAGGTTGTCAATCGGATGATTGTACACATCCTGCACATGTACAACTCTAAGCATCTGCGTACATGGGATGAGAGTCTCCCCTATGTTCAACACAGTTACAACATGGCTCTCCATAGCTCCACTGGCCATAGGCCATTTCAGGTGGGACTGGGATTCCAACCCTTGGGTCCCATTGATGTTGCACTACCTCTAGCAACCACAAAGAAAGACTCTTCCCATTTTCAGTGTAAGATTGACAAAGCCACTAGATTCATTGAGCGGATTCAACACATCTTCCAACGGGTCCATGAGATTTTACAGAAATCCAATGCTAAGTACAAGCAACGTCATGATCAACACAGGGTTCCACACTAGTTTTAGGTTGGAGATAAGGTCTAGTTACACTTGCAGAAGGAGCGTCTTACAAGGCCCCATCAGAAGCTCCGCCAACTTTGCTATGGGCCTTACACCATCACCAAGGTTGTGGGTAACAATGCTTTTGAGCTCAACACTCCACCATTCCTTGGCTTGCACACAGTGTTCAATGTGGACCTCCTTCGACCATATTTCCCACCCTTATTGGACACCTCAGAGATCGCAGAAGTGATGACACCAACAGAGCTCAACCCTGACTACATTGAACAAGCATCCACTAATCAGATAGTGGGCACACAGGTAAAGTGTGTTTATGTTCTTGTCTCGTTTACTGTGTGCTTAATTATCTATGTTTAATATGGGTTTATTTCTTGTATGTTGTTGCATATAAGTAATTGTTGTTATATTTATAATGTTGCTTGCACATGTGAGTGTGGTGTTGATATTCAATAATTGTAGTCGTGCATGAGTATGACAATTGTTGTTAGTTATTTCTGTTAAGTTAACCTTATGATATTGGTCATGAGTCTTTGAGGTGATGTTAGAATGGTCGTGCGTGCATGGAAATACTCAGTGTGTACAAGAGGCTGGATTTGCTTGTGCGCACAAGGAAGCAGTCCACACGCATAAGGAAAATAGGATTAGCGTGTGGTGCTAGAATGGTTGTGCGAGCAATAGAGATTACATATTCAGAGTGGATTACAAGCACAATAATATTGTGTGCTCAATATTCTTGTGCGCAGTTCGATTTGAGTTACTTATGTTGTTATAAGTTGGTCAGAAGAGGAAAGTTGTGTGGCGTGACCCAACTTGGGGTCGAACGTGTTACCTCAAGTATTATTGCGCAGACTAATGTTATAGAGTAGAATCTATGCACTAAATTTTTGAGTAGCGTTTCTCTTTCGTAAGTTGGGTAACGTTACAATTTGGTATCGGAGCAGTTTGGTAAAGGGGATGTTACAAAATTGGTATCTAAGTAGTTTGGTAATGGGGATGTTACATTATGGTATCAAAGTAGTTTGGTAATGGGAATGTTACAAGAAATGAAAAAAATAGGAGTGAGGGAAAAACTTCCAAAGCAACCAGATCACCTCCCACAAGCAAACCAACACCCATGACTAACATAACCAAAATGAATAAAATACTCAGCTAAATTAAAACCCATAAAAAAAGGGACATGAATTTGTGAATAACCAGAGTCAAAGGGAAAGAACCTAGTGACCAGGGCGGTCCTGGCTAGAGCCCAGGTCGGAACCAACATCGAGTTGAGTCCACTAAGAAGAGCAGTACTCCATCCGTAAAAGACCACGAGGCACGAACCCACGACACAGAGCTATAAACCTCTCTTCCTTGAGAAGGGAATAAATCCATGACCAAAACCACAACAATGAATAACCCTTTGTCGCATAAGTTAGAATGAACGCTCCCATCAATCTTGAAACGGTTCAAGTGTGAGAACTGCATAAACACACAACCTCCTATACCAACGAACCACCAAACTTCCCCTATGATAAATGTGCCTCCCATGCAAACTAAGGTGTGGGGAGCCTCCCCTTTTTCTTGTTTACTAAAGTTTCAACCTCCTCAAGGTTGGTGCCAATATTAGCCAAATGGTCGCACAAGAATTGTGCTCTCGCAAGATGTGATATATGGAGAATTCTTCAAATCCATCTAGGAGATAAAGGACACAAAATAAAGTGCTTGATTTTTTTTTTGCGATGATCGATCTTTTAAATATCACTCTTATCACCAACATGGAATTGCCAAGAATAACGAGTTTATGAATATACATTTCTTTTGCTATTCTAAGGCCTTTCCAAATGACATAAGCCTCAACATAGTTGTTAGAAAGGTGACCTGAACCCCAAGCATAAGATGCCATCAAATTTCCTTTGGGATCACAAATAATCCACCTCACATTTGTCGCCCCTTGGTTATTTCGAGAGGCTACATCGAAAAAAAGAATGTTGGAATGCTGGAGGAAAATCCAATCCTTGAATTCCTATTCATTTTTCCTGATTGCCCATTTAGGGGGAGGAGTAACCAATCTTTTGGGCAAGGACTGGTCTCTTTTTTTAAATTTATTTAACCATTCCTTCTCACAATCAACCAAATTTGATCTTGCTAATTGAGGCAAAACTGCAAATAATCTGAGAGTAGGGAAAAAGTTATAACCACAATTTGCCTTGGATAAATCACCTCTTCATTAGAGACTTTCTTATTTTGTGTCATCCAAAGACTCCAACATAAATATTTTGGGAGGGCTTCCCAAACCCAATTGATGGGGACTTTCTGCTTAAAACTCCCTATGTATATTTGTCGCCACTAAGAAAAGAGATCTACACATGAGAAAGGCCAAATAAACCTATGCAACAACTCATCAAGAGCTAGGGACCAAACTTCTTTCATATAAAAACAGTCAACAAACAAATGTTGGATTAATTCCTCATCATGGAGACAAAGAACACATCGAGAAGGACTAGCTATGCCACACTTTCTCATATTTTTATATTAATATTTTTTTATGAACTAGCAACGAACACAAAATGTTTACTTTTGGCAACCCGTCGTTATTCCATATGACTTTCGCGTTGCCATAGCGCTAATGAGAAGTGTAAGTCACAAGCAAGGAGTGATATCCTTAACCAACACATAATTTTTAGTCTCCCCATCTGTGAGAGTCAATGTGACATCTATTTCTAGGGGTGTAACCATGAAGGGAGAGAATTAATGCCTTCAATAAATGGATCAGTGGTGCAGGAGGTGAGATACATTTCCAATGCGACCAAAAACCAATATCCTTTCTCCACACAGATAAATCAAAGAGGGTATATAACCCCTGTACATCCATCTAGTCCTGAAGAGGGGCCAAATCCAATCGCGAGGAGAGACAATTCTTACCCATGATTTTATCTTCCCAAAGGTGAATATGTTTGTTGTTGTTGGGGATCCATCACAAATGCTCACGAATAAGAGGAATGGAAACAAGGAGTAACTTAAATATCAGTGAGACTTTGACTGGTTTTGGGGGATTCTCTAGACATCTAAGCCCGTGACCTGTGAAATATCTTTTCAAAATGGCACGTTTCCACCAGGCTGAATTCCCAACAACAATTTAGCCCCCATTGTGATATTCATAAAATCGAGCTCATGAATGCCCAATCCACCCATGTCCTTGGGACAAATGACTTGATTCCAATTGACAAGATGAAATTTCTTATGCTTAGATTCCCCACCTTTCCATATGGATCGCCTTATCTTCATATAAATTTGATTGAGTCTGCTGTGAGGAGTTAACAAGGCAAAACATTGGTATAGGGGGAGGGTTGCCAAAACTGCTTTGATGAGAGTAACTCTTCTAGTGGGATTTAACCATTGATTTCCCCATTAGAAAAATTTATGATTTAATTTCTCAATAATTTGCAACCAATCCTGAGAAGTAGAAGCTTTCATAGAAATCGGAATACCAAGATATTGAAAGCATGTCCATTTATTAACTAAAGGGAATTGGAAAACTCTTGAGATCGTTTGCATTACCTGGGGCTTAGAATTGTAAGCCATATTTTGGCATTTATTTTTGTTAACAGCTCCCGTAGAGGCATCCATGAAAGAGTCCAAAAGTAATTTAAACTTGGACGCACTAATCAAGGAATCACCAACCAACAAAAGGGCATCATCCATGAATTGTGAATGCTTGAGACTTTTGACTCCATGAGTAATTTGCAAACCTTGAATATTTCCAACCATATTTCATGCTCAAGCTTCTTTCTTAATGATTCAAACATAATATTGAAGAGAAGAGTAGAGAGCAAACATCCCTAGCGCAAACCTCTATTGATTTGAAAAAACTTTGAAAGCCTCCCATTCACAAGGGGAGCAATCTCAGGACCATTGATACAAGAAGCCACCCACTTTATGAAGTTGGAGTTGAATCCAAACCACTCTAACACTTGAAAAAGAAAACCATGTCTAACACGATCAAAAGCGTTAGCCATATCTAATTTAATTACCATACCTTTGCTCTAGGCCTTAACATTGGAGTGAATAGATTCAAGAACCAACACAATATTATCCACAATTTGTTTGTCTTGCATGAAGCCGCCTTGATTAGGGGAAATGTTTTGGGAACGATCTTTTTTAGACAGGAGGCTATAATTTTGGTGAGAATTTTATAGGAAGAGTTGCACATGGAGATGGGTTGGAACCTAGAGAAGGTAGTTGGATTGGCTTCCTTGGGGATCAAGGATAAGAAGGAGGACTTGGTATTTCTTCCCAAAATGAAAGATTGGTGGGTGTAAGACAACATTTTTTTAGATCATACTTGATAAGATCTCATAAGTTCTTGTAAAAGGAAATATAAAAACCACCCATCCCCTGGATTTTTTCTAGATCCAAGCTCCAAATAGAAAAAAATATTTCAAACTCAAAGATAGGTTGAGTGAGGGCCAAGTTCTCCTCATTGGTAACTAGAGAGGGAATGTGCTAAACATATAATCCATTATAGAGAGGTCTGCATCATTTTGTTAATAATACAAGGCTATGAAGTGGTGCATGGCAGCCGCCTTATACCTTCAAACTCAGTCTCCTGTGAACCATCTTTTAAGGAGATACTTGACACATTTTCCCTATATTTCCTAGCCTTAGCTTGGTTATGAAAAAAATTGGTAGTTCAATCACCCGCCATAATCCATAAACTACAAGACTTTAATTGCCACTTTTCTTCTTAATTTCTTAGAGCCCTTTGATATCTAGTTTGAATTTCTAATTCTTCTTTTTGTAGTTGGATAGTAATTTCTTCGTCCTTTTTGAAATATTTCTAACTTGCATCTTAATTCTTCTTTCTCCTTTTCTGACGCATTGTAGGACAATTTTTCCCAAAGCTTAAGAGTTTGTTTTACAAATAACATCTTTTGCTCCGAAATAAAAATAAGGGTGTCATGGATCCAAGACTTCCAACTTGCTTCAACCAAAGCATCCACTTATTAGAAGTTCATCCATACATGATTCAATCTAAAGGGGAGAGGGCCATTATTAGGAAGATCTTGGATGTGGAGGGATATAGGTTTGTGATTTGAAATAAGGGAAAGGAGGATATAGGATTTTAAGGAGGAGTTTTGGGAGAGAAAGTTAATATGAACAATGAAGCGATCTAAGCGGACAATAATATGCCCAGGGCTAGATCACATATTTGACCAGGTGAACTTCCCTCTCTGGGGAATTACATCCAACATATCCCATTCATCAGTTAATTCCTCCATTTTATCTCGGAAGGGATCCCAACCATAAATCCCTCCTCTCTTTTCTACAATGTTCCTATTGACATTGAAATCACCAGCCACAATGAAATGCTCAGAAAATTCTATGTCTTTTAGATTTAAAATGGATCTCCAATAGGAAGATTTTCCACCGGATTGACTAACATATACACATTAATAACCATAAATGAATTGTTGTTCTGTCTAGATCGGAATTTGGTAAGAATCTAGTGTTGGTTTTTGAAGAAAAAATCTAAACGTATATCTTTATTGTTCGATAGAGTACAAAGGCCCCTCGAGAGTCTTCAACAATGGCATCATAGGAGTGCCAAAATATTTTCTCTAATTTTAATGTTTCCTCCATGTATATTTTGGTGTCTTGAATCAAGAGTATTTAAGGCTTTTCATATTGAATTAAGTCCTTGACAACAATAGACTTAGGGTTGTTGTACAAAATCCTGCAATTCCAGGAGACCAAGATCATTATTTAGGTGGGTTTGAAAGAGAACCCCCTTTTATTCCAACATTTCCTCTAGAGCTTTTTTGTGGCTTGGTTCCTCCCATCATTTTAAGAATTGTTTGTTGTGATCCCAACATAATGTTCTTGTTAGCTTGTTCTTCTTGGACTATTCTATTTACTTTTCTCCCTGATCTTCTTGGGAGATTTTCCTCAGATGCTCTATCTTGTTGATCTTCATCACCTATACTCTCACTTTATGATTTGTATTTGGCCTTTGAGATAGACATTTTCGCATCTTTAAAACATTTTGAATCGTCCATCCTTGGGTCAAAGAGGTTAACAACTTCCTTCACCAAAACTTCAAAGAGGATTTGATTTTCTTCACACAACTTCAGAGGCACTTCAAATCTGGTTGAAGGAGACCAAAGAGATAGTTGGACTAAAGGAGGCTCTTGAAGGGTGGCCCAACGTTGGGGATGGCTAAGGTGACTTCCTCACCACTATGTGCGAGTTGGGATAGTATTTCAAAGCTGTTATTATTCTGTTTTGAAAAATCTTCTATCACATGAGGGATTTCGGAACCTTTTGGTGGGGGAATAGGCCCATCGTGACATGACCTAACAGAGGAACTAGAGGGGGGAGTGTTGAAATAATGTAACTGCGAAGAGAATTCTTATTATTATTGTTATTTTATTATTAGGATTAATCCCCATTGTGGATTAATCATGTCGGTAATTGTATTAAGACCAAATCCCCTTTTGCGGATTGGTCATCGGACAATTATAATGGGCAGAATAAGAAGTCGGCCACAGCAGTTATTATTGAGACCCATAATTAATTTAAAGGTGGGTTTACCCACCCAAAGTGAGAGGTCGGCCCTGCCAGTGAAACCCTTTCACACGTGCCAGTCTTGTATATATAGGAGGCTAGCGCCTCACTTCTAACACACAACTCACTTGCTCATTCTCTTATGAGGCAAGCTGCAATTACCAGTTAGAGAGAGGAGAAGAAGAGTGGCGCATCTCTTGGGGAGGACTATCTGTATTGGTTTGAGTTATCTCTTTAACATTGTATAAGCTATTTATGATAAGGAAGTTTTTGTTGGGTTTTTTTCCCCTAGAGGGTTTCCTAGGATAAATGTTATGTCTCTTGTGAATGTGTATTTCTCAGTGATCTTGTTCTTATGTTGCTCTTATCTATTGAAATGCAAAGAACTATAATAATGGCATAAAACATTAACATGGTATCAGAGCCAACCTGAGGAAAGCACAATTTGCAAGAGGAAAAACGTCACTGTTGCAACACCTGCAAATTAGGGTTTTGCAAAAGTAACTCTTTTCAGCTCCCTAAACACCTAGAAAGTTGCGCCCTACCCCCAGGATCAATTTGGCACCTAGAGTGCACCTTTTTAGTGGCTAGATCTCCTGGAAAGTGAAACCCTAATTTCACAAAGTACCAGAAAACCAGAGTACCAGAAGTACCAAAAGTACCAGAGTACCAGAAGTACCAGAAAAACCAGAAGCACCAGTCCAGAAATCCGCAGATCAAATTTGAGGGGGTAAAAGTTGGATTTTCGAAATTTCGACTACACCAGCGAACTCGCCTCAGCTCGGCGCATCTATCCCCTGGATCAGATTTTCAAAACTCAATGTTTGAAAAATTAGGGTTTCCTCATAAAACCCTAAGTTGCAGTTGCAGCCGTAGAACCAGTTGCAATCACCCTTGAAGTTTTTGGTAATGATTATCGCTGCTACCAGATGGAGCCACTACCTGCAAATGCTATCCGAGGTATGTACTTACATATGTTTAATGGTTAAACCCTAAAGAGTATTTGCAGGAGAATGGATCTTTTGCCATAGATCAAGAAGGATCTCAAGATCCAACACATTTAGAGGAATTTTGCAACCCAGGTGTGATTATTCTAATATGCATCTATTTGTTATGAAATTATCTTGATCAGTGTTGCATGTTGAAGCTATGATCAAATTATTAGAAGAATTAAAAGTTGATCATAGAGCTTATCCTCTAACCTAACCTTTTTTC
>ML803293.1:103179-115007 GCA_009831015.1 Picea engelmannii
GTAAAGCATGACGTTGTGATTCCTCGCTTCTGACCTAGTTGTTAGACGTAAAGCGAGATGATGATATTCCTTACTTCTGACCTAGTTGTTAGACGTAAAGCAAGATGTGACTGACACTGAGCTACCGGATTAACAGCTGTGACATTGAGCCAGTGTAGTACTGCCAGCCTAGTGCTGTGATGAGGTATCATTTTTTACTGATACATATTTGATGCAGATGATGATAGCATTCTTTCGAGAATGATGATGTTGTCGATGAAGAAAATTTCCGATGACTCGTAAATATGCTAGCCAATGTTTCAAGATGATATTGACGATACTGTCCTCCTGATGCCACTGATGATGCAGACCTCTCTCGCCCGATGCTGATGAAGAATACCCTTCTTGTTAAGGGGGAGTGTTGAAATAATGTAACTGCGAAGAGCATTCTTATTCTTATTGTTATTTTATTATTAGGATTAATCCCCATTGTGGATTAATCATGTCGGTAATTGTATTAGGACCAAATCCCCTTTTGCGGATTGGTCATCGGACAATTATAATGGGCAGAATAAGAAGTCGGCCCCAGCATTTATTATTGAGACCCAGAATTAATTTAAAGGTGGGTTTACCCACCCAGAGTGAGAGGTCGGCCCTGCCAGTGAAACCCTTTCACACGTGCCAGTCTTGTATATATAGGAGGCTAGCACCTCACTTCTAACGTGCAACTCACTTGCTCATTCTCTTATGAGGCAAGCTGCAATTACCAGTTATAGAGAGGAGAAGAAGAGTGGTGCATCTCTTGGGGAGGACTATCTGTATTGGTTTGAGTTATCTCTTGAACATTGTATAAGCTATTTATGATAAGGAAGTTTTCGTTGGGTTTTCTTCCCCTAGAGGGTTTCCCAGGATAAATGTTGTGTCTCTTGTGAATGTGTAATTCTCAGTGATCTTGTTCTTATGTTGCTCTTATCTATTGAAATGCAAAGAACTATAATAATGGCATAAAACATTAACAAGGAGTAGCCCTACTGCCATTAGAGCCAAATTTGTTTGACACTGACTACCATTTCTCTTCTTTGCTTGCACTGGGAGGAAGGGGAGGCTCTACCTTCTTGCAATTTCTCACAAAGTGCCCATATTTGTGACAAAGCTTGCACTTAAACGAGAGTTTATCATAGTCCAATTGTTGCACATGTTTCTGGTTGTCCAGGGAGATGAGAAATTCTTCGGTAGTCCCTTTCTCAAGGTTTACTTCAACATAAATCCATGCGTATGAGAATATATTATCCTTTGGCTCAGCCTGATCAATATATTTCCCAATAGAATTCTCGATACATTGACGATACATCGAGGGGCGTCATCACTCCAAAATGGATAGGGAGGTGCGACAATTGAAACCTGTTGAAATATTGTAACTACAAAGAGTATTCTATTTATTATTGAGTCATTATTAATTAGATCAATCCCCTTTTGTGGATTGATCATGTCGGGCTTTGTAAATGACCAAATTCCATTTCGTGGATTGGCCAAACCTAATTATATCATGCAAATTAAGAAGTCGGACCCAGGCCTAATTAAAGTGGTTTTAACCACAAAGTGAAGAAGTTGTCCCTGCCCAGTGAAGAGACACCTCCCTAGCGCGTGTCAGCTAATACATATAAGAGAGGATAGCGCCTCATTCATCCACTCAACAAATGCACAAGTTTGGAGATAGTTGTAGTTGGGAGAATATGGAAGAGAGAGGCACATTGCTCAATGTTGGATATTCTCTCATGTTTTGGTTTATTGTCTTGGCATTCTATTGGCTATCTATATTAAGGAAGTGTTTGCTGGGTTTTCTCCCCCATGAGGGTTTCCTAGGATAAATGTTGTGTATCTTGTGATTGTGTTTCTCTCAGTGATTCTACCTATGTTATTGTTGTCTAGTAAATTGAAAAGAAACTTAATAGCTTCTCTAAAATTAACATGGTTTCAGAGCTAAGTTGAAGAGAGCAACTTTCACTGGATAAGCAAAAATGTCACTTTTGTCATACAAGAAAATTAGGTCTTTTTATTGAAGAGGAATTTCATCCTAAAACTCAGCATTGAAGTGCGCCCTAGCCTAGCTAGCTCATTGGCAGCTTGAGTGCACTTTTCTAGTGGACATAACTCCCGGAAAGTGAAACCCTAGTTTTCACTGGTACTAGAAAACCATAAAACCAGGAAACCATAACCAGTACCAGAAGTACCAGTCCAGAATTGCACAAGCTCAATTTCAAGGGGTAAAAGTCAGATTTTCAGAAAATTGATTGCACCAGGCTACTCGCCTCAGCCAAGCACACCTCCTTGTAAGTTTAGATCTAAATTCTGAGCACTTTGATTTTTTGGTCATTTTCCCAGCTGTAGGTCAAGATGTATGCAAGCACCAAGCTTGTTGATAAGTTAAAAGGTGTGGATAACTTTTGTGCTTGGAAGTATAGGATTGCACTTATTCTTGAAGAGAATGACCTAGCAAGATTCATCAAAGAAAATGTATCAGGACCCACAGATGCTATAGCTAAAGCAAAGTACCAGAATGACATGGTTAGGGCCAAAAGAATAATTGTAGACTCTATCAAAGATCACGTGATCCCTCAAGTGGCATCTAAGAATACCCAAAAATAAATGTTCGATGCCCTAACTAGATTATACAAAGGAAGAAACATGAACTGAAATATGAAATTGAGAACTCAACTCAAGAATACAAAGATGCAGACATGAGAAAGAATTCATGAATATTTCTCTAGAATCTCTCCATTCAAGGAACAACTAGAAACAATTGGAGATACTCTAGATGAAGATTAACCCAGAATGAAAACTTTTAATGGTCTCACAAGACCTTGGGACACATTCATCCAAACCATTTGTGCAAGAAAGGAGAAACTACAATTTGACAGTCTTTGGGAAGAATGTGTTCAAGAAGAAGCAAGAGTAGCTAACCGAGAAGTAGTGCTATTAAGGGATGAAGATCAAGCGCTAGCTGCTAATGCTAAAGGAGGAAAGTGAAGGTCTCACTTCAAGAAGGAGACCCATCTACATAAGGAGTCTCACTCCCCAAATAGATTTATCCATAAAGAATCTCACCCTCCAAGGAGATTCCAGAAGTTTCATAAAGGTCAAAGAAGAGAAAAGTATTTCTCATTCTACCAATGTTACTACCGTGACAAGATGGGACATATTGCTATGAATTGTCTAGCTAGAAGATAAGAATACAAGAATAGGAACAAAAGGAACCATGCCCATACAGTTGAACATGAAGAGCCACCCATAAAGATGATTAAAGAAAAGATTGAAGACTATGTCTTAATCTCTACCATCTCAGGATCAGTGTCACCTAGTGAGGATACAAGGCTCATAGATAGTGGTGCTTCCAAGCACATGACATGTCATATAGAAATTCTCTCTAGCCTTACAGAAAATAACTTTCCTCATAAAGTTACACTTGGAGATGATTACATGTACCATATCAAAGGAGTAGGAGATTCCAATTATAAACTTGATTTAGGGACCCCAATGAATATGAAGGATGTACTATATGTACCAGGTTTGATGAAGAAATTGATTTTTATCTCAACCTTAGATAACAAATGCTTCAAGGTTTCATTTATAGATGGTGAAGTCCTCATGTGGCCTAAAGGAAAAACCATAGAAGATGCAATTGTTATTGGAACATAAGAAGGTGGTTTGCATAAATTAAAAGGTCACTCAGATGCAGCCTTAATTCACTCCACTGAGAGTCCATGTGAACTTTGGCATATAAGACTAGCTCACATCAACTACAAGGCCTTACCATATGTGAGTAAGGTAGTCACAAGTCTACCAGATTTCAAGGTTGATCATGAAGGTGTGTGCAAGGGATGTGCACAAGGAGAAAAATAAAGGGTCATTTCCCGAAGAGTGATAGTAAAGAAGAAGGAGTCTTGGAGCTCATCCACTTAGATGTATGTGGCCCATTTCCATCCACCTCTCTTAGTGGGTATGTATGTTATGTATAATTTATTGATTATTATTCTCGCAAGACTTGGGTTTACTTCTTAAAATCAAAATATGAAGTGTTTGGGAAATTCAAGGAATTCAAAGCCTTGATAGAAAATCTTGTTGAAAGAAAAATCAAGATACTCAGGTCAGCTAATGGAGAAGAATACACCTCAAAAGAGTTTGTAAGATTTTGTAGAGATGTCAGGATTAAGAGGGAGCTCACCGCACCCTACAATCCTCAACAAAATGGTGTAGCAGAAAGAAAGAACATAACTATAATGGAAGTAGTGAAGACTATGATCCATGATCAAGATCTTCCAATGCACTTATGGGCATAAGTAGCAAGAACAACAATGTATGTACAAAACAAATTATCCCATAGTGCACTTGGGTTCAAAAACCCCGAAGAAATGTTCTACGGAAAGAAGCCAGAAGTAAGCCATGTCAAAATATTTGGTTGTCTAGTGTTTTTACACATTCTGAAAGAAAAGAGAACCAAGCTGGACCCTTCAGGAAAGAAGGGAATATTTGTTGGATACTGTGAGGTCTCTAAGGCCTTCAAAATTTACATTCCAGGTTACCATCATATTAATATCAATGAAGATGCAACACTCAATAAATCAAGGAGATGCCAGCTTGAAGAAGTATATGAAGAAGAACTTGTAGCTCCCAGAGTTGCAGAACCATTGAGGGAAGCCACAATTTCTCTCGATGATGAGATTCATGAAGATCATGATATGATAGAATCTCAAGAACCTCCCTAGATGACGGTCTCTCACAAGAGAAATCCAGCTTGGTAAAGAGAACTTATTCAAGATGGAGAAAAATATGGTGCCCTCAAAGGAACCACGAGACAAGTTAAGAAACCTAAGCCATTTTCCAATTATATGGCTTTGATGTGTGATCTCATAGAGAAGGAGCCTACTTGCTTTGAAGAAGCCATTCAGAAGAAAGAATGGGCAGATGCCATGACAAAAGAATACCAATCCATTATAAAGAATGATGTATGGGAAATAGTTACCAGACCAAAGAACAAAGATGTGGTATCTTCCAAATGGCTATACAAGATAAAACTTGTTGTTGATGGAACTATTGAGAAATATAAAGAAAGGTTTGTATCTCGTGGCTTTTCTCGAAAGGAAGGCATTGACTATGAAGAGACATTTTCTCCTGTAGCTAGATACACTTCTATCTGAACCATCATAGCCCTTGCAACTAAGATGAAGTGGAAGTTACATCAGATGGACGTGAAAACAACCTTCTTAAATGTTGTCATTGAAGAAGAAGCATATATAGAACAACCTCAAGGGTTTGAAGTTGAAGGCAAAAAGACACATGTCTGCAAGTTGAAGAAGGATTTGTACGGATTGAAGCAAGCTCTTAGAGCTTGGTATGGAAGAATTGACAGTTTCCTGACGAGCTTGGGCTTTACCAAGAGTAAAGTTGATTCTAACCTTTACTTTAAGTTTATGAATGATGAGCCTGTTATATTGTTTTGTATGTGGATGACTTATTCTTAACTGGAGAAGAAAATCTCACCACTGATTGTAAGAAGACGCTTGTTGTAGAATTTGAGATGAAAGACCTAGGCCTAATGCACTATTTCTTAGGTCTTAAGGTTTGGCAGAGCCCAGAGAAGATCTTCCTTAACCCAGGGAAGTATGCGATTGAAATATTGAAGAGATTTAATATATTGGAGTGTAAATCCATGAATACACCCATGGAAACAAAGTTGAAGCTCTTGGTTGATACTTCATCAGAATTGATTGATGATACTCTATACAAAGAGATCATTGGATCGTTGATGTATCTGACGAACACTAGGCTAGATATATGTTTTGTTGTGAACACCTTGAGTCAGTATCTGGTAGAGCCCAAATGTGTTCACCTTGTTGCTGCAAAACATGTGATGAGATAACTTAATGGTACATTGGACTTTGATCTCTTCTACAATGGATATCAATACTTCATACTGATTGGTTATACCGATTCAGATTGGGCTGGAATTGTTTCCAATAGAAAGAGCACTTCAGGATGTTGTTTCAGTCTAGGGTCAACCATGACTTCATGGCAAATTAGGAAGAAATCTAATATTGCTCTCGGCACATCAAAAGCATAATACATTGTTGCATGCTCTACTAGTTGTTAAGCCATATGGCTATGAAAGTTGTTGACATGTCTATTTGATCTGGCGATGGAAGCAACCATGATTCTATGTGATAACCAAAGTTGCATAAAGATGACAGAGAACCTTGTGTTCCATAACAAGTCGAAGCACATAGAAATCCGGTATCACTACATTCGTGATATGGTGCAGAGGGGAGCCATAAATCTCCAATATGTTGGCACAAATGAGCAGGTTGCATGTGTGTTGACTAAGCCTCTTTATCATATAAAGTTTGTGCACTTTTGAGACAAGCTTGGTATAGTCCGAAAAAACCTCCCTCGAAAGGAGGAGTGATGTTGATGATACTATGGTATCCTAAGCAATAACGGGTAGCTCAGTTAGGATTTTATATCCTAGGGGACTAATCATCCCTGGATAGATCGAAGGTTCGGTATGGATGGTCTGTCAGAGTACATGTGCATGTATATGCTAGCTATGGTCAATAGTGGTATCTTTGTTAGGATTTTTATAATCCTAGGGAATCTTATGATTCTTGGGCAGATCCCGAAGGTTTGGTAAGAATGGCCTGTCAAAGTACCACGTGGGAGCTCCGTTAGGATTTTATATCCCAGGGAATCTTATGATTCCTGGGCAGCTCCTTAGGGACTGTTAGAGTACCACAAAATGTTGTAACACCTGCCTCATTTTGTTGCCGCATGATGATGATGATGATGTTGTTGTTTCTCCAACCTTCGTGTTGTGATGATGTTGTTGCTCCAACCTTTGTGCTGTGATTATGATGATGTTGTTATTGATGTTATTGATGATGATGATGTATTAGTGTTATACTAATCCATGCTGATGCAGATGATGATGATGCTACTCTAGCTCCATGCTGTGAATGATGATGAGAAAAACTTCCGATGATTTATAGATAGGCCAGTCAATGTTTTAGATGTTGTTGATGTTGCTGCCCTCTCTCTATCCTGGCGATGTTATAGAATACCCTTCTTGTTAATGCGGGGTGTTGAAATATTGTAACTACAAAGAGTATTATATTTATTATTGAGTCATTATTAATTAGATCAATCCCCATTTATGGATTGATCATGTCAGGATTTGTAAACGACCAAATCTCCTTTTGCAGATTGGTCAAACCCTAATTATATCCTGCAAATTAAGAAGTCATCCCTAGGCCCAATTAAAGTGGTTTTAACCACTAAGTGAAGAAGTTGACCCTTCCAAGTGAAGAGGCACCTCGATAGCACCTGCCAGCTTGTAGATTTTAACCTTGTACAATATTTACTGCAAACAAATTTTCAGTAAAAGAATAGAAAACATACAATGACAAATACAAACATTACATAGAGATTTTTCCCTTGGAAACCCAAATTGAGAAAACTAACATATTCTATATTCATTCATATTGATACATTTTTTACAATACAATATAGATATAGGAGCCAATGACATCCAAAACCCTAACCCAATGACTTGGATTAGTCAACAACCCTAATTCCTTAACCAGAAATAGAAAACCATTGGCAAAAACCATGTGCCGAAAAACGACCCAACAATGGACATGAAAAACGAGGAAAAATGTGACATGTTTCTCGAGGAAAAGAATATAACACATAGACACTTCTACTCATGCAAAGAATATAACACATACCCAACATTCTCCCACTGGTTGTTTTCTTTGCATACATGGGGTTACAGGGTTACATAGTCAACAATCGAGGGCAACAATGCCCATGGATCCTCTACACCAAGAGAACTTCTCATTACTCACAGATTTTGTTAATGAATCTACAAAATTCTTCAAAGTGTCCACCTTCATCATGAACACTTTGTTTTATTCAACCATGTCTCTCACAAAGTGATATTGAATATCAATATGCTTTGTCTTTTAGTGATAAGTCGGGTTCTTCGCTAGAAAAATTGCACTCTGACTGTCACAATCTATCCTTACAGCTTGATGTTCCAACCCAATACCTGAACACAATCTTTGTTACCATACTACTTTCTTACTTGCATGAGTGGTTGCAATGTTTTCAACTTCTATAGTTGAAAGTGCCACTACAACATGTCTTTTTCTCATCCAACTTATTTCTCCTCCAAACAGGTTAAACACATACTCACTTGTAGATCTCCTACGATCCAGATCTCCAATCCAATCTGCATCCACAAAGCCATGTATATCCAACACTCTGTCCAATCCCAGTCTTCCTTGGTGGCACAATCCATAGCTAGCAGTGCCATGCAAATTCCTGAAAACCCTTTTTACTGTTGTCCAATGCTCCTTCCCTGGTTTTGACATACACCTGCTCAAAAGTCCCACTGCATGTGCAATGTCTGGTCTAGTACAGACCATTTCATACATCAAACTACCAACTGCACTTGCATATGGAACACGAGACATGTCCTCCTCTTCCTGTGTCTTGGGACACTGATCCGTAGATAACTTTACACCAACAGGAATAGGAACCTTGACCATTTTACATTCTGACATATTAAACCTCTGCAATATTGTCTCGACATATTTTCTCTGATTTAACCAGAGTTTCCTGTTTTTCCAATCACTTTTAATTTCCATGCCCAAAACGAAATTTGAAGCACCAAGATCCTTCATGTCAAATTTAGAGGACAAATGAGTTTTCACATCCTGGATAATCTCCTTATTGTTTTCTATCATCAACATGTCATCCACATACAAGACCAAATAAATCAAATGATCACCAATTAATTTAAAATACACACAATGATCCTCTTTTCTTCTTGTGAAACCAAGTCCCAACATATAAGTATCAAATTTTTGATACCACATCCTTGGTGATTGTTTTAAACCATACATGGACTTTTTCAGCTTGCATACCAACTCCTTCTTTCCCTTCACATCAAATGCTTCTGGTTGTTTCATATAGATTTCTTCTTCCAGATCCCAATGTAGGAATGTTGTCTTCACATCCATCTATTCTACTTCAAAATATAATGGAGCAACAACAGATAACATAAATCTTATAGAGGTTAGCTTGGCAACAAAAGAAAAAATCTCACCAAAATCAATTCTCTCAACCTAGGAATAACCCTTTGCTACTAATCAAGCTTTGTATTTCTCCACTTTTCCTTCTGCATTCAACTTCTTTTTAAATACCCATTTGCTACGAATGAGATTTGTTCCAATCGAAAATTCCACTAGACCCCAAGCCTCATTCTTATCCAAGGCTACCATTTCTTCATCCATGGCCTTTTTCCAGATCTTTCCATTCTCTGAATCCACTGCCTCCCTGACAGTTCTAGGATCATCATCAGTGATAGACAAAGAAAATTTTGAACGGAAATTAGTTGGAGTATACCTTTTCGGTAGCCTTCTTTCTTGAGTCGGTCTCCTAAATACTGGAGTATGAGGATCTTCTTCTTCTGATTCATGTTCTTATGTAGAGTCCGATTCATCATCCTTTAAATGAAACCCTATTTTCTCTGGTTCTTCCTTACTTGGTAGAACTTCTTGTTTAACAACATCCTTCATTTCTCTAAATACCACATCTCTACTATACACTACCTTTTTAGTTTCTGGGTTCCAAAGCTTATAACCTTTGAGAGCATCTTTATATCCAATAAAGATGCACTTTTCAACCTTCTTATCAAGCTTACTCCTGGTTTCCTTTGGAACATGAACATATGCCTCACAACCAAATACCTTGAAATGTGTGAGAGAAGGTTTCTTACTAGTCCATACCTCTTGTGGAGTCTTGTCATCCAGTGTTGATAAGGGTGATCTGTTGACCAGGTAACATGCAATACCCACTGCCTCTGCCCAAAATTCTTTCCCTAACTCAGCACCACTGAGCATGCACCTTGCTTTTTCCATCAGCATCCTGTTCATTGTTTCTGCAACTCCATTCTGTTGAAGTGTATATGGAGCAGTCTTCTACCTTGTTATACCGCACTTCTTACAGAATTCTTCAAATTCATTCCTGCAGAATTATCTGCCATTATCTATCCTCAACACCTTAATTCTTTTCTCTGTTTGATTCTCAATAAGAGCCTTAAACTCTTTAAACCTATCAAAGACTTCAGATTTCTTCCCAAGGAAATATATCCAAGTATTCCTCGAGAAGTCATCTATAAATGAGACACAATACACAAATTTTCCCAATGATGGGACCAACACAGGTCCAAAAACATCACTATGAACTAGCTATAAAATTATTTCTTCCCTCGTTGCACCAGAGGGGAATCTTACCCAATTATGTTTCCCATATACAAAATGTTCACGTAAATAAAAAAGCAGAGAGTAGTTAGACATACCTTCAACCATACCTTTGCCTTGTAGTAGTCGAATACCCTTCTCTCCAATATGCCCTAGTCTTTGATGCCATATCATAGCCTTTTCTCTAGAGACTGTACGAGTTCTTTCTTCTTCAAATCCAATATCATGAACAATGGAACTATTACACCCATAACTAATAGTGCTTCCTTGCAGCTTATATAGAGTTCCAAACGAAACTCCCTTCAACAACACCATTGATCCTCGAACCATCTTGCAGGTTTCCTTTTCAAATACTGTTTTTACCTTTGCATCGTCCATTTTTCTTACATAAATCAAATTTCTGGCCAATTTTGGGATGTGCAGAACACCAAGTAGTGTTCTAATCCTTTCATCTATTAGCGTCAACTTGAATTTTCCTCGACCTATGATTCTGGTTGTCGAGTCATCACCTAGGAAAATATTATCTCGATCATACCTTTCATATTCATAGAACCACTCCCTGTGGGGGCTCATATGAAAGGATGCACTTGATTCAACCAACCATGCCTCATGATTTGCACGTGTGCTTGAAGAAGCCAAGTACACATCACCTCCTTCTTCCTTGGAGGTCTTTTCTTCTATAGAAGAAGATTCTTCAGATCCCTTCTTTTTCTCAACTTTGGATCTACACTGCTTCTTTTAGTGCCCTTCTTTTCCACATCTCCAACATACCTTTACAAACTTTCCAGGAGATTTAGATCTACCCTTAGAATTAGATCTCCCACTTAATAATTTAGATCTATTTCTTTCTTGGGAGCGTCCTCTTGCAAATAATGCGTTTGTGCTATGTTCTTCCATATTATTCCGTCTCATATCCTCTGACAACAAGGATGAGACCACTACATTAAACTTCGAGGCAGATGTATTACTACCTATCACCATAACCAGACAATCCCACTAGTTTGGTAAAGAACAAAATAAACTGATACACTTATCTTCATTTGAAATTTTAATCTCAACAGATACTAACTGACTTACCACAATATTGAAGGCGTTCAAATGCTTTGTTACCGAGTCTCCATCTCTTATCCTCGGGTTATACAACTTCTTTATCAGGAATAGGTTATTTAATAGGGACTTAGACTGATACAACTTCCCCAACTTATCCCATGAATCCTTGGTTGTAGCTTCCTCTGACACATTTAGTAATACTGAATCTGAGAGACACAGTCTGATTGTGCTCTTTGCCTTCTGATCCAACTTTTTCAAGTCATCTACTGAAGTTCCTGTAGGTGCAACACCTGGATCTACCACGATCCATTGATCTTTTTCGACCAACAGATCTTTCACATGTTAAGAACCAAACATCAATATAGCATGGAAAAACCTCAGGAAAAGTACTCAACGCCTTGAAACAGAGATAATTTCAGATAATAAGCCTCTTCGAGGGGGCAACCTCCTTTTACCCCACTTAAATGTTCAAGTACAAGA
>ML803293.1:125075-139279 GCA_009831015.1 Picea engelmannii
TTTATATTAAATAAGGGTCCAACTTTTTTTAAACATCGGAATATAAATATTTTATTACATCATAACAAGAGTGTAACCAAACTAATAACAAATACATAGGACTATCTAGTACTTCAAAAAATAAAATAAGTAGTTCTCTGTTGCTACAAGAAGAAGTTCACAACAAATTATATGGTATACATTCCAAGTTTTCTTTCATGTTGCTTGTTTGATAAAAACACCTAGGATTGTAATAACATTGAAAAATATGGAAATTAACAGAATACACGGTTATCGTTTGCTTCCTCCAAACCAACATCCAAGGGGGGAGAGTTCTATTGTTTTATGTCCATCGACTCGTTTAGCTAATGAACTGTTTCATCATGTTTAAGGTAAGCCTGCACATAATTGTCTTATTCCATGTTGTTAGAGGTTGTGGACAAGGAGTCTTTTAGAAGACTTAGAGCTAGATTTCATAGCATACTACATTCAACTTCGAGGATATCAATTCTCTACTTTTGATGGACTAGTAGGTTCATGATATTGGTGTGTCGAGAGATGTAATGGTGCTCATTTTCATGCACCTTTGTTATCACTAAGAACCAGAAGCTCCAAATGGAATGTATGCTCTCTTCATGCCTCCGCATAACTCTCCCTAATTGCATAATGTCTCTATTAACCATGCTTGACGTCTTTGTTAACTGAACCAAATGAGGAATGACAAAATCAGAGAAAATATATTTTCCCAACTAAACAAGGGAGGAGCCTCCACTGCACTCTCTTTGAAACTTAAAGACAAAATAAATACTAGGACCTAATTTTTTCTTTAGTGTGAGACCCAATGGAATCAATTCTAGGGGTGAGCAAACAAAGAAGGAGAATATAATATGAAAAGAGACAAATCTTATAACTTAGAAAAAGTTTCCTAGTCAAAGAGCAATAACTACCATCACTGTAATATGGATCTACAATTGTTGCAACCTTCCTGTAGAGGAATCCCCAATTTCCAAATTTGCAACAAGAACCAACCAACAACACAAAATTAAGCCTAGGGGCCAAAGTTACTACACCATGTGTTCCAATGGAAATAGATCGAGAATTGAACATATGCAGAAGAAGAACCAAAGGAAATGAGGAACAAGACGTGATAATTAGGGAAAGCCCACTATAAGAACTATATCCACCATCACCATATTCCAAGCCTTTCATAAATACCACATTCCTATGGAGGATTCCACTAATAGGAGAAGCACAGGAAGAACCAAAAACCATCCCAAGAGCATAGATGGCACTTATGAGAAAGTCAACCATCGTCAAATCCAGACTGCCTCAACCCCCAATCACTATGCCCAATTTCTCCATTATCCCACAGAGTTGATGAGATTTCAATCCAAGTCCTTCATCACCTAGAGCGAAGTTAAATGTTCGTATGATGTGGGTACTTGGGGATGTCCTCAGAACTCCCTTTCTAATGCAAATGGAATGATGCGAGAGTTTAATGCTTGTTGATCGATACATTAATCCATATTAAAGAATTAGGCGATAAAACAACTATGGTGGCCCCTATTTTTCATATAAACCCCTATGTTGAGTTTTGTGGCCTTGTTAGCCCACTGATCCACTACAAGATTCAAGTCTCTTTCCAGATGGAAGAATGAGGTTTCAATTAAGGAGCTTACCTCTTTTTTTAATTCAAGCAATAATGACACTAGTTTTCTATCCATCGGTGTAATTTTCTGTAGCATTGATTTGATGACCACCATAGAATCCCTAATGATCTTCAATGTCTTGATGTTTGCTTCTTTAGCTAAGAGGATGCCACACAATAGAGCATATGTCTTCACCTGGTTGTTTGTAACTTTACTAAGACCCCACCCGTAGGTAACTACTGTTTTTCCTTTGATATCGTAGAGAATACCCCCACACTCGTCGCCCCTAAATAGGGGTCCAAGTTATGAGGAGAAAGCCATAAAACAAGGAGAAATCATTAAACACACACAGACACACACATATAAGAGTTGGTTCGTAACGTGTTTTTATAAGGAGACAATGATGAGTAGTTATTTTTTTAACCCGTATAATTTAAGGATTGACAATTTTACTTCATGTTAATATTGACAGTTTCCTTTTCACAACTATATGTAAAAAACATTCAAAATAAATAACATATTTAAATATATTTAAAAAAAAAAATACTTTTAATATAAATTCACATCATTCACAAGTTCAAATCCAGAAGAGATAGAATATATATACTTCTATAGACTTTAACAGTCAAATCATTATGCAAAGAAGACCCTTTATCTCACAAACAAAGAGATGTCATACACCAATTTGATATCTCACTTAACTGTGACCTTAAAATAAATAACAATAATTATTATTAATATTTACTAAAATTTTGAAATGAGTTTTTGTTTTTTTTAATTATGAAAACTCTATCTTTTGTAAATTATGGAAAACTCTAGGCACAAATTATGGAAAACTCTAGGTGCAACCTTTTAAGGGAAGGGGGAAAGATAATTTAAACGATCATATGCTTTTGATAAGTTTTATTGAGAGAAGTGCTTACACTTATTCAAAAGCACCTTAAACTTTTTATTTTAATGAAAAACACCTTTACATTGTGTCGCTCGGAAAAGTGTTTTCCTCGTGAATTTTTTGAAGACATTTTTTCAAAAAATGTATTACTATTTTATTTTTGACGTTATCTTGAAAGAAAACACATTAATTTATTAGGGGTCTTCACATTTTGTGAGTATTTTATTTAGACATTTTGCTCTTTTACAATGGTTTTTTTGTATTATTGTTAAAATATTGTAAGCCATTAATTAATGATAAAGAATTATTTAATCTAAAACATTGTTAAAATATCATTTCCTTTCAAGGTTTGAAACATGATTATGATTTATTCCTCTCTTCTTGGCCTCTAAAAACAAACATTGTAAAATAAGTAAGTGATGTGAGAGGTAATCAAGGTAGATGACACAAATGTAAAGTAATAAAGGTATATAAGGAACAAGTGGGTGAGACACTCTTTTATGATGGGAAGACCATTTTGTTGCATTTATAGCATTTATTGAGCATCACAAGAGAATGGTTAAGTTTTTGGTTTGCTTATTAATCGTCGTGAATATATGGTCATAAGCCTTTTTTTCCATCTCCCATGTAATTTTTGGAGATTATTCTTTAATAACATTGTTGGATGTAAAATTTTTCTCCATTCCCTTGTGCATATATTCGTTTACACTCATATTTGAGCATCCTTGCGATTGCTTCACCAATATTGAAGAGGTTCATGTGAAGGTGTTTTATTGAGATTGTAGTTTTGAAGCACGACCCTTCATTTGCTCCATTAATTTCGAAGAGGTTTATGTGAAGGTTTTGGAGGCTAGAGTTGTGCATATGGAATCTCCATTGAAAGCATGTCTTACACCTCATCATGGCTAAGTTATCGTCAGAGTTGGATATTATTGTATTCCTTACCTAATTAAATATTAAGGGTGATTATTATAGCATTTTTTAGGTTAATTTTGATACCACATCTTTTTCGAGTGAATATTAAGGGGATGTTGGAATGTAATTTTCACTTGATTAAATATATGATTGTTCACCTTTGGCCTCTTTATCCCAAGTAAAAAATAAGGAGGGGTGTTGGTGTAATGGTGGCTAGGCTTGATTTAGTGGTCTATTGGTGGTCATTATTGTCATTTATGACTCACCCATAGTAGGATGTTATGGTCCAAATTGTTGATTAGTAAGTGGAATTTGTTTTCTATTTTTTATGGATTTGAAGGAAATTAATATAAACCCCACTTCTTTAAAAAAAAAATCCGAAGGAAAAAAACGTAACTTTTATTAAAAGAAATAAAAATTGCATTCTGAATAATGCATGCAAAGAGCATTTAGTTTGAGAAAAACTTTCAACCCCAAGAGGAAGAAAGATGCATAAAAAAAGGCCCTCTAGAAGCGGCCCCAAAATTGAAATCTACATGAAAAAATAGCCACCAAGCTCAGCCAAGAAAAAACTGCAGAGGCAGACCAAAAGAAAACATGGACGGACCAGGCCAGAGCGGCAAGTAAATCCCTCAAGATCCGGAACCAGAGGGACAACAAGACAAGGTGTCCTGCAACCACAGAAGATAAATACAAAAACTGCATGCCCTAACAGGACCTCAAAGCGCTAACCGAGGTCTCAAAATCAACATCGCACGCCCGAAAAGAAAGGACCTCAAAGCTCTGACTCAAAAATCGAAAATGAAGCAACAACCCCATCATCCACTCCACAAAAAACCAGAGCCTAAGAGGAGCGTAGGGACCCCCCAACCACGAAGGCCACTGAGAAATCCCTAACAATGCATCAAGCCCTGAATGAACCAGTAGGGATGGATCGACTAGATCCAACCACAAGAAACTTCAGAAAAACCTCTGTGCGTGCAAAAGGCTATAGTAACAAAAGGCCGGAACCCCGTAGACATCGGATCAGACAACAAATGACCAGATCTGAATCGAAAACCATAAGAAAACACCGCAAATCATCATATTAAGGACAGAGGACCCATAGGTAGAGCATCACACCGGAAACAAAAACAGATATGCACAAGGGAAGCGCGACCACAATTCATCACACCAGGAAAGCATAAGATAACCAAATCTGCCCAAGAGAGAGCGTGACCACCACCAAAAAAGGAAACTCCTACTCGCAGCCAAGCCCAAGAAAGAACGAGATGAATGGAAGAGGAGCACCCATAGAAGAACTTGCGGCCAGGGCTGCGGCTAGGGTTTTGGCTAAGGAAACCCTAGCCACAACCTATCTTCATCTGCATTTTCACTTCTTTATATTTGCAACTTTACCTCATTTATAATATTTTAATCTGTATAAAAACTGTGTGAGTGGAAAGCATGTGGGTTTATTTGGTTTGGAAATGGGATTTGGCTTGAATTATATGGCTTTACTTTAGACAGTCTTACCATTGCTCCAAACCATGGCTCCTCCAAGCGCAAGTGACAGGTGTGTAGGTCTATTTGGTTTGGAATTGAGACACGGCTAGAAGTCTTTGTTCTAGGCCATGATTTCAAGTGCAAGTGGAGGACAGAGTTGGGTAGTCTCTTGGGTGATAATCCTTTCTGGTAGTTAGAAAGAAGGGTGGCTACAATAGCACATTGCCACTGTAGGAGTAGATCCTACATTCTGTGTGAGGTCATTGAGGTAAAGAGAGGAGTGAATCTATGTGAAAGGACACTACAAAAGCATAGTGTAAGATACTGAATTTGACCATTCTCTAAAATAAATGGAGAAATGAGTTTAAGAGACCCATCTAGAGGAAAAAATATGTCAGGGACACTTGTGCAATTGACACAACAAAGCAAATATTAGAAATCTGGGAACGAGAGAAAGAGGTTGAAGTATTCATGGGGATTCCACATAGGAAGCACTTGGAGCTCAATGATAATTTGAGAACTCTATGGTTGTTCGTTGGAAGAATGTTTCCCATCTCGACCTTCCTCCATAAGTAGTTTCATCTCCCCCTCCTATTGACTCAAACCCAACTTAGGAACCCTCCCTTGATGGCCTTTCTTCTACCTCAAAGGATCATAGGGACATGCAATGCTCTCAAAATTTGGAATTGGTAGATGGCACAGTTAAGGTCAACCATGTTGCCTAACTTGACGAAGAGAAGCACTTGGATGATGACGGAACCAAGCCATGGGAGAGATGCACATTGAAGCCCACCAGGGCATGGAAATTAGTGATTTCTTTTCAAGATTTTTGTATGTTTTGTCATGTTATTGTACTGCCTCCCAGGCAGTATACATAGTGATGAGTTCACTTTGACTACTCTATTAATTTGGGTTGACTTTAAAATTTTTGTAAAAAACTTAATGTGTAACATAACAAACTCAAAATTTTATTTTTTAATATGTAAAAAAAACTGAATTTTCTTACATTTCATTGGCTGATAACTTTATAGTGTTATTGCAACCTTCACGTATTTCGAGATCAGAATTAACTCAATGACATGACAGACTGGGTAAGGGTAAGTTGAATTTATATTTTATATTTATATTTAATAATTTTATATTTATATTTAATAATTTATGGTAGTTTTCATGGTAGACTGAGGAGGTAGTACGCGCAACCTCGCTACCTTGTTTTTTTTATAAACAATATGTAAAATAGTACACCCAACAAACATATAAAGATTAGAATAGAAAAGACAAACTTTATATGAAAATGGATATATAAATTTCATTTTTAGATATTTAGATACAACTACTTTTAATCATTTTTATATTACAAAGTTGTCCACTTCAATTGCAATATTTTCTAATAAAAATTATACTCATTCTTATGGAAAAAAATATATCATATAAATTTAATTTCCAAATATATAATCTCTTATAACAATTAAATTTAAAAAATATAAAATCTCATATAACACTACTTGATTTTATAATGTGATGTACTCGCTTTATATATCTTTATCTCCCCATAATAATATATAGTACCATTTTCTAAGCTTGAAACTTCACGCTTAAAGAAAGAAGTCAGGGTCTTTATGGCATCAATTATGCAAGTGCAAGGTAGGGTCAAGGACGACGAGGGTTTTATTTTGAATCACGAAGGATGGTGTTCATGGCAGATTCAAGGTGTCTCTGCCTTCATGGTGTTTTGGCTTAAGAACAGTAATAGCGGCGTATTGGTCTGAGGAAGGGATAGTAACGGTTGGGTTCCGGTAGTGAGGGGGTCAACACTTTACCCTTCAGAAGATGTGAGACTGAGTATAGAGCATTTAGTAAAAATGGGTTAGAACAATGTTATTTGGGACGGGGAAAGGAGGCTGTCCCGGGGTGGTTAACGATTTATTCTTTAAAAAATGGAAGAGTGATATGAACTCGGGGGTGATTAGTTTTCAATAATTGTTTGATCCCGTCACTCCTCCAAAGGGTCAGTTATAGATCGTTTTACTTGAGCGGATTGTAATTAAAGGTATAGTTGAAGTCTTGATAGACTTGAATCCAAATTAAATTAAAGCCTCCCTTATGTGTTATATGTCATGTTTGCATTTAATAATCTATGTGCGAAAATTCATGAAAAGCAACATAAGAACATAATACACATAAGAGATATGACAATTTCCTTGATAGCTGAGTTCATTCGGTGTGGGATACATCTTCGGGTCTTGCTCCAAAGCTTGACAGATTTATTCTCCTCGCTGTAATGATGTCTTTCCTTTATAAGTTGTAAGGCCAAAGTCCCTTTTCGGTGATGACAACAAGATATTGTAATGTGATTAGGAATGTTTTCAAGCTTCACAAGTTCTCATACTCATGAGACATCCATGATGGTGACATGGACATCATTCCCACATACTCAATATAGAAAAAAAGGGAGAATAATAAATGACCCCCATCATCATGGAGCCATAGAATGCCTTAGATTTGCTGCTCAGATCCAAGCATATATGCAACGCATACACAGATCCCGAAACTATGAGATTCCCGACTGCTTTGTTGGCCACTTATCATCTAAGTACCATAAAGTCTCTTTCACATGTAGTTGATTTGGTTATGTGTAAGAAGAGAAGAAATGAAGAAATAGAAGGAATAAGCTGGTCTTGCTGCCTTGTTGCAGCCTCTCCATGCTCCTTCAGATATGTATCAAGCATATTATGCTGCAACATTCAATGAGAAAACAACATAATAAAAAGCATGCTTACACTAGCTCTTCCAGAGTTTAGCCCGTTGATCGGAGTCTCTGCTATTGAAACAGACGTCGCCATTGGATTTGCGTCGTCGAATTACCGAAAATCGACTGTCAAATTGTCTCCATCGGACACTATCACCTTCAGGCCTTCTCTGGACCTCTACCTCGATTCACATGCAAGCCTTTGCAATAATTACAGTACCTCGCTTCAAAATTCATGTCGTCGTAAGACCTAGGCGCACCTTCCCCCAGAACTAGCAAAATCCACTTTAAAAATAAAAAGTCTGGTGGATGACCCAAAAAGGTCGTTTGCCCAAGTGGTTGGCGGAGGTTATGTTAAGGCATTGCTGTTAGGGGAGGTCCCGAGGTCAAACCCGCGGGCCTCCCTTTTTAGTGCTCTGTTGGAATAAAATACCATATTGGTGTTTAACCACCACGAATGACGCTACATTTGGAGTGTACGCTAGATATGGTGGAAGCTTGAACTAGATTTAGTGGGATCTTGCTAGATTTGGCGGATTGGGTTAGTCGTTTGGCCAACCCCCTTTTTTTAAAAATTGGAAATTCTGATTGGGCATTTTTCAGCGGCTATGTGGCAGCCCATGACTGGGCCACATGGCGACCATCCATTCGTTGAAACTGACACAATCATCTATCTATGTGTCCCTGCCATGTGTCATCCGGTGAATGGCGCCATGTGTCAATCTGCGAGAGAACCACGTGGCTGCTCCTAGGTGGTGCCATATGGCATCCCCTGGGGGTGCCATGTGTTACATTTTTACTGGCCCATTTGGCGACCAAAAGTGTCAAATCAGCATGCCACATGGCACGTTGTCATTGGACCACATCAACATGCTGACATCATGCTAACGTCACTGCCACTGTGCCTACCACGTCACCTGCGATGTCATGTATGTATGCCACATCACCTACCACGTCCGGTACAGATGTCACATCACCTTCCATGTGGCTGTACAGACTGCCATGTGGCACCTTCTCATTGGTCCACATGTCGACCTGAAAATTCTAAAAATGAGTGACACGTGGCAACCTCTAGTGCTGCCACATCATCATGACATGTGTCAATCTTTGATTGTGCTATGTACCCTGTACGGACGCTGACGTCATCCGTACCGATGTTGACGTCAGCAGTATGACTGCTGACTCATCCTTGTTGACTGGGCTAGGTTGACCAAAACTTTGACCACGAATATCTTTCGATCCGTAACTCCGTTTGATGAACCGTTTACACCGTTGGAAAGATTCTTATGCACTCTTCGCGATGATGCCAATTTTTTTGAGTTTTGAGGACTTTGAATTCTTTCCCTTTATCATTTGTCGAGGCCATTATGAGCCTCCTATGACACTTCTGAAACTTCTGAGATATTCTCTAGATCCTCCCAGATCACTCCTCCCAACTAAAAGGACTTTTGGTCCCTAAAATTCTTTACATTATAAGTTTCATGTCAATTGGACTTACAAAAGAAAAACCATACCCAAACTACCTCACAAGGCCTAAAAATATCGACATGTGCAAGGAAAGAAGTGATATCAAACAATTATCACTTTTACACAATACCCTTCTATGGGGTCTGAATCGCAACATGTGATCTACAAAGATGGACACTCTCAACTAACTCAAGGATTTTCCCCATCCGTTCAATCATTATGTTGAACATGCCCTCTTTACCGAGTTTTCCTTTCTCTCCTAGTTGGTTTCATCCTTTTGGCAGTTTTCCCTGCAACACTGTCTGATTGGCTGTCTCCCTCGGAGGTGTCTCCCTGGCCTTCTTGTTCTTCTTTGGACGCAGATCTAGATGTAAGGCCCAATGAGTGGCCTCATGATGTCCATCTCTGCTACAATGGCTACAATAGCATTTCTCCTTCAGAGGTGTATTTCCCCTGCTCCTTTCTGTGTGTGGAGAGTGATCTTCTATCCTCATCTTTTTCCTGGTTGCCATAACCTTCCTGTACAAGGATTTTCTCTTCCAACACTGGGACACTGCGTGGTTAATCAATCCACACAAAGTGCATGGTCTTTGATGCCATAAACTCTGTTGTATATTATTAACATGCTTATAATCAAATGAAATTTTAGAGTTTCAAGATTTCTTTTACCTCGGTGAGTTGTCTCTGGAGTCAGACTGGCGATAAGAGCTGGCCAAAGCTCCTTCATTGTGACGCTCATCTCTCCCTGGAGATGTCTTGAATCCTCGATCATGAGAAGCTGTGCTCTCAACTTGCACTGAATCAGTCTCATCTCCTGATGAATTATTGACTTCTAGAGTCTCAGTGACTGTCCTGGGATCTTCTTCCCGAATGGTTTTGGAGCTTTCTCCAACATCCTTTGGGACATAACCTATCCCGACATATCGAGGCCAAACCACTGCCTCGATGGGATCCAAAATAACTTGGCCACTGGCTCCAAGGCCTCCTCTTTCGTATCCCATATTTACCATCAACTTTAAGCCGATGCATGAAGTATGTTGTTCAATGAGTTTAAAAGAGTCATTAACATTAATCAAGAAAGGAACTAAACAAGGTTTATTTACCTCTATCCCAAGTTGGGAATATTGGTCTACTTCTTGAGATATTCCTAGTGAGAAGGATCAATGGATGATGTTTCTAGGAATATTCCTTGGTTTCTGGATGCCTAGATGTCATTTTCACTTGTTTGACAAAGTGTTCATGCAATTGCACTGTCATGTTCGAACCCATAACTGGTGAAGTTTCCATGGTCACAAAATGGTCTTATCACCGTCTCATTCGTAGAGCCTTCCCCTGTTTGCACCTTCATGGCTTGCAACTACTCTTGCAACCTTTGGTTCTCCTCCTCTGCAACAGACAACAATGTATTCAATCCAACATTCTATGCTTGAAGGATTTGGTTGAGCTCCTAAAGCTCATCGAACCACAACTGTTTTGGCGATCTCATCATTCTCAGCTTCAACACCTGCAACCAGTATCAAGCCTGATATGATACCACTTGATTTGAACCCGAGGGTGATTAGTTTCCAATAATGGTTTGATCCTGTCACTTCCCCAAAGGGTCAGTTATAGATCGTTTTACTTGAGCAGATTGCAATTAAAGGTATAGTTGAAGTCTTGATAGACTTGAATCCAAATTGAATTAAAGCCTTCCTTATGTGTTATATGTCATGTTTGCATTTAATAATCTATGTGTGAAAATTCATGAAAAGCAACATAAGAACATAATACACATAAGAGATATGACAGTTCCCTTGATAACGGAGTTCACCTGGTGTGTGCTACGTCTTTGGGTCTTGCTCCAAAGCTTGACCGCTTTATTCTCCTTGTTGTAATGATGTCTCTCCTTTACAAGTTGTAAGGCCAAAGTCCCTTTTCAGTGACGACAACAAGAGATCGTAATGTGATCATGAATGTTTTCAAGCCTCACAAGTTCTGATATTCATGAGGCATCCATGATGCTGACATGGACATCATTCCCACATACTCAATACAGAAAAAGAGGAAGAATAATAAATGACCCCCATCATGATGGAGCCATAGAATTCCTTAGATTTGCTGCTCATATCCAAGCATATATGAAGCCCATACACAGATCCCAAAACTACGAGATCCCTGACTGCTTCGTTGGCCACTTATCATCCAAGTACCATAAAATATCTTTCACATGTAGCTGATTTGGTTATATGTAATAAGAGAAGAAATGAAGAAATACAAGGAATAAGCTGGTTTTGCTGCCTTGGTATAGCCTCTCAATGCTCCTTCAGACCTGTATCAAGCATACTATGCTACAACACTCAATGAGAAAACATCATAATAAAAAGCATGCTTACATTGGCTCTTCCATAATTTAGCCCGTTGATTGGAGTCTATGTTGTTGAAACAGACATCACCATTGGATTTGCATCGTCGAATTACACAAAATCGATTGTCAAATCGTCTCTGTCGGACACTATCACCTTCAGGCCTTCTCTAGAACTCTACCTGGATCCATGTGCAAGCCTCTGTAATAATTACAGTACCTCGCCTCAAAATTCATGCTGTCGTACGACCTGGGCACACCTTCCCCCGAAATTGGCAGAATCCACTTTAAAAATAAAAAGTCTGGCGGATAAACCAAAAAGGTCGTTGGCCCAAGTGGTTGGCAGAGGTTATGTTACAGAATTGTTGATGGGGGAGGTCCTGGGGTCAAACCTGCGAGCCTCCCTTTTTAGTACTCTGTTGGAACAAAATACCTTATTGGTGTTTAACCACCATGACTGCCGCTACATTTGGAGTGTATGCTAGATATGGTGGAAGTTTGAACAAGATTTAGTTGAATGCTACCAGATTTGGCAGATTGGGTTGGCCGTTTGGCCAACCCCCTTTTTATTAAAATTGGAAATTCGGTTGTTAGCCCTCATTGGGCATTTTCCCACTTCCACGTGGCAACCCATGACTGGGCCATGTGGCGGCCATCCATTTGTTGAAACTGGCACAATCATCTGTCTACATGTCCCTGCCACATGTCATTCGGTGAATGGTGCCACGTTTCAATCTACGAGAGGACCATGTGGCTGCTCATAGGTGGTGCCACGTGGCATCACCTAGGGGTGCCACGTGTCACATTTTTATTGGCCCATTTGGCAGCCAAAAGTGCCAAATCAGCATGCCACATGGCACGTTGTCATTGGACCACATCAACATGCTGACGTCATTGCCATTGTGCCTGCCACATCCTGTATGGATGCCACATCACCTACCATGTCCGGTACGGATGCCACGTCCCCTTCCATGTGGCTATATGGATTCCACGTGGTGCTTTCTCATTGGTCCACATGTCGAACTGAAAATGCCGAAAATGAGTGACACATGTCGATCTCTAATTGCACCACGTACCATGTACGAACACTAACGTCATCGGTACTAATGCTTACATCAGAAATATGAACGCTGACTCATCCCTGCTGATTGGGCTAGGTTGACCAAAACTTTGATCTGGAATATCTTTCGATCCGTAACTGCCTTTGGCGAACCTTTTACGTCGTTGGAAATCTTGCGACAGGCTCTTCGCAATGATGCCAATTCTGATGAGTTTTTGAGGACTTTGACTTGTTTCCCTTTCTCATTTTTTGAGGCCATTCTGAGCCTCCTGGGACACTTCTAAAACTTTTGAGATGTTCTCTAGATCATCCCGAATCAAAGAGGCAGTCAAAGCTATGATGAGCCTGAAAGATGAGGAGCTCTTGAAATGCTTCGAGCTCTTTGCCCCAGACAAGGAGCTGAGGAATGGGATAGGTTATGTCAAGAGGAGGAAGGCAGTTGGAGGAAACTCACATGACAAGCCATCAGTTAGGTGGGAGTCAACTATTGAAAGTAGAGTAGGGACAAAAAACAAGGTTCAAGAAGGCAACTATACAGATGGCCTACATGCCAAAGATGGTGAAGGAAAACAAGACTTGATCCCATTGTGTGAAAGAGTAGAGGCAGCGAGAGAGGACATCGTAAGAAGCTCACATCTGGCCTCAAAACTAGGAAAAGATACCCAGGGAGGAGAACTATTACTTGGAGTGGGTCCTAAAGTTACAGAGGACAACTTGGGGGTGATTGGGATCTAGCCCGGAAAAAATCTAGAGCAAAGCATTGTTAGCTTAGGGAAGGAACAAAGGGCGAGTGGGGGGATCGAGGAAGGAAAAAACTGTGGAAACCAAGGAAGGCCAAGGGGAAAATGGTCCTTGGAGATGATGTAGGCATGGAGGAAGAGTGCAACTTGGCTCTATGTGCTTTAGTGGGTAGGGTCTCATACGGAGCTTTGGGTGGTCTCGACTTATCGAACTGGGTGGAGAATATATGGAACCCACTACTTGGGTATTCGTCGGAGATGGTCTCTCTTACCAAGGGGTGGTTCTGCTTCATTTTTAGAACCCCAGAAGACTCCATGAAAATCCTGCAGGAAACTTGGATTTTAAATGGAGGTAGCCTAATGTTAAAAAGATGACGCGTGGGATTTGACCCAATGACAGATTATTTCCAGTTCATGCACAATTGGGTTCTCTTACCAGGGTTACCAATCCAGTTTTGGAATGTAGAGGATTTTAGAGCTATAGGGAATGAACTGGGGAGGTTCTTGTATGTGGAGGATTTAGTTTTAAAGGGAGGTGACAGAAGAATGGAGAAAATTTTGGTGGAAATGGATGTACACAACGGGCTATTAGAAGGGATAGATATAGAATGGAGGGGGAAGACTTATGGACAAAAACTAGACTACTCAGGCCTCCCATTTCATTGCACCATCTGCAGAAGGACAGGGCTTTTACGAAAATACTGTCAAGGGAGAGTCTTAGAGGAAGAGTCAAAGTCGACAATGCTTAGGAAGACAAACATTGGTTTTTTTGGGGAAGAGCCTACATGGAGCA
Organism: Picea engelmannii; assembly: GCA_009831015.1. Classification (NCBI taxonomy): domain Eukaryota; kingdom Viridiplantae; phylum Streptophyta; class Pinopsida; order Pinales; family Pinaceae; genus Picea; species Picea engelmannii. Next base: position 139,146 of record ML803293.1, read on the forward strand.
GGGGAGGCTCTTCGTTAGAGGAGGGAACATCTGCCACAATAATGGATGCCTTTGATTTAAGTAAGTTGAAACTCCTATGTCCCTCTTTATTTTCCATGCTAATGTAACATACCCACTACGACGTAATAAAATTT
>ML803293.1:139379-149545 GCA_009831015.1 Picea engelmannii
GGGAAAGGAGGCTGTCCCGGGGTGGTTAACGATTTATTCTTTAAAAAATGGAAGAGTGATATGAACTCGGGGGTGATTAGTTTTCAATAATTGTTTGATCCCGTCACTCCTCCAAAGGGTCAGTTATAGATCGTTTTACTTGAGCGGATTGTAATTAAAGGTATAGTTGAAGTCTTGATAGACTTGAATCCAAATTAAATTAAAGCCTCCCTTATGTGTTATATGTCATGTTTGCATTTAATAATCTATGTGCGAAAATTCATGAAAAGCAACATAAGAACATAATACACATAAGAGATATGACAATTTCCTTGATAGCTGAGTTCATTCGGTGTGGGATACATCTTCGGGTCTTGCTCCAAAGCTTGACAGATTTATTCTCCTCGCTGTAATGATGTCTTTCCTTTATAAGTTGTAAGGCCAAAGTCCCTTTTCGGTGATGACAACAAGATATTGTAATGTGATTAGGAATGTTTTCAAGCTTCACAAGTTCTCATACTCATGAGACATCCATGATGGTGACATGGACATCATTCCCACATACTCAATATAGAAAAAAAGGGAGAATAATAAATGACCCCCATCATCATGGAGCCATAGAATGCCTTAGATTTGCTGCTCAGATCCAAGCATATATGCAACGCATACACAGATCCCGAAACTATGAGATTCCCGACTGCTTTGTTGGCCACTTATCATCTAAGTACCATAAAGTCTCTTTCACATGTAGTTGATTTGGTTATGTGTAAGAAGAGAAGAAATGAAGAAATAGAAGGAATAAGCTGGTCTTGCTGCCTTGTTGCAGCCTCTCCATGCTCCTTCAGATATGTATCAAGCATATTATGCTGCAACATTCAATGAGAAAACAACATAATAAAAAGCATGCTTACACTAGCTCTTCCAGAGTTTAGCCCGTTGATCGGAGTCTCTGCTATTGAAACAGACGTCGCCATTGGATTTGCGTCGTCGAATTACCGAAAATCGACTGTCAAATTGTCTCCATCGGACACTATCACCTTCAGGCCTTCTCTGGACCTCTACCTCGATTCACATGCAAGCCTTTGCAATAATTACAGTACCTCGCTTCAAAATTCATGTCGTCGTAAGACCTAGGCGCACCTTCCCCCAGAACTAGCAAAATCCACTTTAAAAATAAAAAGTCTGGTGGATGACCCAAAAAGGTCGTTTGCCCAAGTGGTTGGCGGAGGTTATGTTAAGGCATTGCTGTTAGGGGAGGTCCCGAGGTCAAACCCGCGGGCCTCCCTTTTTAGTGCTCTGTTGGAATAAAATACCATATTGGTGTTTAACCACCACGAATGACGCTACATTTGGAGTGTACGCTAGATATGGTGGAAGCTTGAACTAGATTTAGTGGGATCTTGCTAGATTTGGCGGATTGGGTTAGTCGTTTGGCCAACCCCCTTTTTTTAAAAATTGGAAATTCTGATTGGGCATTTTTCAGCGGCTATGTGGCAGCCCATGACTGGGCCACATGGCGACCATCCATTCGTTGAAACTGACACAATCATCTATCTATGTGTCCCTGCCATGTGTCATCCGGTGAATGGCGCCATGTGTCAATCTGCGAGAGAACCACGTGGCTGCTCCTAGGTGGTGCCATATGGCATCCCCTGGGGGTGCCATGTGTTACATTTTTACTGGCCCATTTGGCGACCAAAAGTGTCAAATCAGCATGCCACATGGCACGTTGTCATTGGACCACATCAACATGCTGACATCATGCTAACGTCACTGCCACTGTGCCTACCACGTCACCTGCGATGTCATGTATGTATGCCACATCACCTACCACGTCCGGTACAGATGTCACATCACCTTCCATGTGGCTGTACAGACTGCCATGTGGCACCTTCTCATTGGTCCACATGTCGACCTGAAAATTCTAAAAATGAGTGACACGTGGCAACCTCTAGTGCTGCCACATCATCATGACATGTGTCAATCTTTGATTGTGCTATGTACCCTGTACGGACGCTGACGTCATCCGTACCGATGTTGACGTCAGCAGTATGACTGCTGACTCATCCTTGTTGACTGGGCTAGGTTGACCAAAACTTTGACCACGAATATCTTTCGATCCGTAACTCCGTTTGATGAACCGTTTACACCGTTGGAAAGATTCTTATGCACTCTTCGCGATGATGCCAATTTTTTTGAGTTTTGAGGACTTTGAATTCTTTCCCTTTATCATTTGTCGAGGCCATTATGAGCCTCCTATGACACTTCTGAAACTTCTGAGATATTCTCTAGATCCTCCCAGATCACTCCTCCCAACTAAAAGGACTTTTGGTCCCTAAAATTCTTTACATTATAAGTTTCATGTCAATTGGACTTACAAAAGAAAAACCATACCCAAACTACCTCACAAGGCCTAAAAATATCGACATGTGCAAGGAAAGAAGTGATATCAAACAATTATCACTTTTACACAATACCCTTCTATGGGGTCTGAATCGCAACATGTGATCTACAAAGATGGACACTCTCAACTAACTCAAGGATTTTCCCCATCCGTTCAATCATTATGTTGAACATGCCCTCTTTACCGAGTTTTCCTTTCTCTCCTAGTTGGTTTCATCCTTTTGGCAGTTTTCCCTGCAACACTGTCTGATTGGCTGTCTCCCTCGGAGGTGTCTCCCTGGCCTTCTTGTTCTTCTTTGGACGCAGATCTAGATGTAAGGCCCAATGAGTGGCCTCATGATGTCCATCTCTGCTACAATGGCTACAATAGCATTTCTCCTTCAGAGGTGTATTTCCCCTGCTCCTTTCTGTGTGTGGAGAGTGATCTTCTATCCTCATCTTTTTCCTGGTTGCCATAACCTTCCTGTACAAGGATTTTCTCTTCCAACACTGGGACACTGCGTGGTTAATCAATCCACACAAAGTGCATGGTCTTTGATGCCATAAACTCTGTTGTATATTATTAACATGCTTATAATCAAATGAAATTTTAGAGTTTCAAGATTTCTTTTACCTCGGTGAGTTGTCTCTGGAGTCAGACTGGCGATAAGAGCTGGCCAAAGCTCCTTCATTGTGACGCTCATCTCTCCCTGGAGATGTCTTGAATCCTCGATCATGAGAAGCTGTGCTCTCAACTTGCACTGAATCAGTCTCATCTCCTGATGAATTATTGACTTCTAGAGTCTCAGTGACTGTCCTGGGATCTTCTTCCCGAATGGTTTTGGAGCTTTCTCCAACATCCTTTGGGACATAACCTATCCCGACATATCGAGGCCAAACCACTGCCTCGATGGGATCCAAAATAACTTGGCCACTGGCTCCAAGGCCTCCTCTTTCGTATCCCATATTTACCATCAACTTTAAGCCGATGCATGAAGTATGTTGTTCAATGAGTTTAAAAGAGTCATTAACATTAATCAAGAAAGGAACTAAACAAGGTTTATTTACCTCTATCCCAAGTTGGGAATATTGGTCTACTTCTTGAGATATTCCTAGTGAGAAGGATCAATGGATGATGTTTCTAGGAATATTCCTTGGTTTCTGGATGCCTAGATGTCATTTTCACTTGTTTGACAAAGTGTTCATGCAATTGCACTGTCATGTTCGAACCCATAACTGGTGAAGTTTCCATGGTCACAAAATGGTCTTATCACCGTCTCATTCGTAGAGCCTTCCCCTGTTTGCACCTTCATGGCTTGCAACTACTCTTGCAACCTTTGGTTCTCCTCCTCTGCAACAGACAACAATGTATTCAATCCAACATTCTATGCTTGAAGGATTTGGTTGAGCTCCTAAAGCTCATCGAACCACAACTGTTTTGGCGATCTCATCATTCTCAGCTTCAACACCTGCAACCAGTATCAAGCCTGATATGATACCACTTGATTTGAACCCGAGGGTGATTAGTTTCCAATAATGGTTTGATCCTGTCACTTCCCCAAAGGGTCAGTTATAGATCGTTTTACTTGAGCAGATTGCAATTAAAGGTATAGTTGAAGTCTTGATAGACTTGAATCCAAATTGAATTAAAGCCTTCCTTATGTGTTATATGTCATGTTTGCATTTAATAATCTATGTGTGAAAATTCATGAAAAGCAACATAAGAACATAATACACATAAGAGATATGACAGTTCCCTTGATAACGGAGTTCACCTGGTGTGTGCTACGTCTTTGGGTCTTGCTCCAAAGCTTGACCGCTTTATTCTCCTTGTTGTAATGATGTCTCTCCTTTACAAGTTGTAAGGCCAAAGTCCCTTTTCAGTGACGACAACAAGAGATCGTAATGTGATCATGAATGTTTTCAAGCCTCACAAGTTCTGATATTCATGAGGCATCCATGATGCTGACATGGACATCATTCCCACATACTCAATACAGAAAAAGAGGAAGAATAATAAATGACCCCCATCATGATGGAGCCATAGAATTCCTTAGATTTGCTGCTCATATCCAAGCATATATGAAGCCCATACACAGATCCCAAAACTACGAGATCCCTGACTGCTTCGTTGGCCACTTATCATCCAAGTACCATAAAATATCTTTCACATGTAGCTGATTTGGTTATATGTAATAAGAGAAGAAATGAAGAAATACAAGGAATAAGCTGGTTTTGCTGCCTTGGTATAGCCTCTCAATGCTCCTTCAGACCTGTATCAAGCATACTATGCTACAACACTCAATGAGAAAACATCATAATAAAAAGCATGCTTACATTGGCTCTTCCATAATTTAGCCCGTTGATTGGAGTCTATGTTGTTGAAACAGACATCACCATTGGATTTGCATCGTCGAATTACACAAAATCGATTGTCAAATCGTCTCTGTCGGACACTATCACCTTCAGGCCTTCTCTAGAACTCTACCTGGATCCATGTGCAAGCCTCTGTAATAATTACAGTACCTCGCCTCAAAATTCATGCTGTCGTACGACCTGGGCACACCTTCCCCCGAAATTGGCAGAATCCACTTTAAAAATAAAAAGTCTGGCGGATAAACCAAAAAGGTCGTTGGCCCAAGTGGTTGGCAGAGGTTATGTTACAGAATTGTTGATGGGGGAGGTCCTGGGGTCAAACCTGCGAGCCTCCCTTTTTAGTACTCTGTTGGAACAAAATACCTTATTGGTGTTTAACCACCATGACTGCCGCTACATTTGGAGTGTATGCTAGATATGGTGGAAGTTTGAACAAGATTTAGTTGAATGCTACCAGATTTGGCAGATTGGGTTGGCCGTTTGGCCAACCCCCTTTTTATTAAAATTGGAAATTCGGTTGTTAGCCCTCATTGGGCATTTTCCCACTTCCACGTGGCAACCCATGACTGGGCCATGTGGCGGCCATCCATTTGTTGAAACTGGCACAATCATCTGTCTACATGTCCCTGCCACATGTCATTCGGTGAATGGTGCCACGTTTCAATCTACGAGAGGACCATGTGGCTGCTCATAGGTGGTGCCACGTGGCATCACCTAGGGGTGCCACGTGTCACATTTTTATTGGCCCATTTGGCAGCCAAAAGTGCCAAATCAGCATGCCACATGGCACGTTGTCATTGGACCACATCAACATGCTGACGTCATTGCCATTGTGCCTGCCACATCCTGTATGGATGCCACATCACCTACCATGTCCGGTACGGATGCCACGTCCCCTTCCATGTGGCTATATGGATTCCACGTGGTGCTTTCTCATTGGTCCACATGTCGAACTGAAAATGCCGAAAATGAGTGACACATGTCGATCTCTAATTGCACCACGTACCATGTACGAACACTAACGTCATCGGTACTAATGCTTACATCAGAAATATGAACGCTGACTCATCCCTGCTGATTGGGCTAGGTTGACCAAAACTTTGATCTGGAATATCTTTCGATCCGTAACTGCCTTTGGCGAACCTTTTACGTCGTTGGAAATCTTGCGACAGGCTCTTCGCAATGATGCCAATTCTGATGAGTTTTTGAGGACTTTGACTTGTTTCCCTTTCTCATTTTTTGAGGCCATTCTGAGCCTCCTGGGACACTTCTAAAACTTTTGAGATGTTCTCTAGATCATCCCGAATCAAAGAGGCAGTCAAAGCTATGATGAGCCTGAAAGATGAGGAGCTCTTGAAATGCTTCGAGCTCTTTGCCCCAGACAAGGAGCTGAGGAATGGGATAGGTTATGTCAAGAGGAGGAAGGCAGTTGGAGGAAACTCACATGACAAGCCATCAGTTAGGTGGGAGTCAACTATTGAAAGTAGAGTAGGGACAAAAAACAAGGTTCAAGAAGGCAACTATACAGATGGCCTACATGCCAAAGATGGTGAAGGAAAACAAGACTTGATCCCATTGTGTGAAAGAGTAGAGGCAGCGAGAGAGGACATCGTAAGAAGCTCACATCTGGCCTCAAAACTAGGAAAAGATACCCAGGGAGGAGAACTATTACTTGGAGTGGGTCCTAAAGTTACAGAGGACAACTTGGGGGTGATTGGGATCTAGCCCGGAAAAAATCTAGAGCAAAGCATTGTTAGCTTAGGGAAGGAACAAAGGGCGAGTGGGGGGATCGAGGAAGGAAAAAACTGTGGAAACCAAGGAAGGCCAAGGGGAAAATGGTCCTTGGAGATGATGTAGGCATGGAGGAAGAGTGCAACTTGGCTCTATGTGCTTTAGTGGGTAGGGTCTCATACGGAGCTTTGGGTGGTCTCGACTTATCGAACTGGGTGGAGAATATATGGAACCCACTACTTGGGTATTCGTCGGAGATGGTCTCTCTTACCAAGGGGTGGTTCTGCTTCATTTTTAGAACCCCAGAAGACTCCATGAAAATCCTGCAGGAAACTTGGATTTTAAATGGAGGTAGCCTAATGTTAAAAAGATGACGCGTGGGATTTGACCCAATGACAGATTATTTCCAGTTCATGCACAATTGGGTTCTCTTACCAGGGTTACCAATCCAGTTTTGGAATGTAGAGGATTTTAGAGCTATAGGGAATGAACTGGGGAGGTTCTTGTATGTGGAGGATTTAGTTTTAAAGGGAGGTGACAGAAGAATGGAGAAAATTTTGGTGGAAATGGATGTACACAACGGGCTATTAGAAGGGATAGATATAGAATGGAGGGGGAAGACTTATGGACAAAAACTAGACTACTCAGGCCTCCCATTTCATTGCACCATCTGCAGAAGGACAGGGCTTTTACGAAAATACTGTCAAGGGAGAGTCTTAGAGGAAGAGTCAAAGTCGACAATGCTTAGGAAGACAAACATTGGTTTTTTTGGGGAAGAGCCTACATGGAGCAGGGGAGGCTCTTCGTTAGAGGAGGGAACATCTGCCACAATAATGGATGCCTTTGATTTAAGTAAGTTGAAACTCCTATGTCCCTCTTTATTTTCCATGCTAATGTAACATACCCACTACGACGTAATAAAATTTTCGTTCTTCCTCAAGGAACAGAATCCCCAAGGTCCTACGGGGGTCTAGTGCAAGCTAGTTCATCCCTGTTCACTTCCCTGTGATTGTGGGTTAGGACCACAGGCCAAACAAACCAGGCGCCTTTTCGTGTTTCGCGACTCAGCGATACCATTGAGTCCAATCTTGAAGGCAGAATGGCGAGGGGGCTTCGGAATGAAATCCTGGCCGTAGATCTGGGCGCGCAGATTTTGGCCGTCCAGATCTACCCACCGCTTAACGACAAAGCATTAGCTCCCTTTCTTTAGTCTCTAGTTCGATAGGACCACATATGCGCCTAAATGCAGGCGCCTTTCACAACTCGCGATCTCGCGAATCGTGAGTCAAAGACCCTCGACTTTTCTTCACAATTCAACGATACCCGAGATCATGAGAAGGGTATAGCTTCCTTCTGTCAGCATCCTCTGCGCATGACCACCGGCTAGGCTAAACTCTAGCTCCTCTCGCTATTTGCCGCTTCGTGAGTTCAATGGTTAAACTCTCTATCCTCCCTTATGCGATCCTCCGAGACTTGAAAGTCAACGAAGGTTGACCTCCCCTTCGTACTGCTCGCAACTCGCCCTTTTTGAGAGTTGTAGCGTCAAATCTTGGCACCTTCCTTTCACGAACCCTTGAGAAGCGATTTTTAATCTTCCCTCTCGCGTTCTCGCTACTCGTGACTTCGTAAGTCCAAGTGTTGAGCTCTCATGCCCTTCTCCCGCGAATCCCCGAGACCTGAGAAGTCAACGGAGCATTGACTCCCTTCTCTAGGCGATGCGTGTCCACCCTTTAATCACACGGGCCCTACCTTGAAGTTTTTCCATGTGTTCTTTCGTGCTCAGCTCTCGGCACTTCGTTACTCGCGACTTGGAGCATCCAACCTTTGGGCTCCTACCTTGCGAACCTCTGAGTTCATGAGATCCCTGGATCTTTGCCACCTGTCCTCCTCGGATGGACGACTCTGATCCTATAGTGGCTTCGCCACTCGTGACTTGGAGCATCCAACCTTTGGGCTCCTACCTTGCGAACCTCCGAGTTCACGAGATCCCTGGATCTCTGCCACCTGTCCTCCTCGGATGGACGACTCTGATCCTCTCGTGGCTTCGCCACTCACGACTTGGAGCATCCAAACTTTGGGCTCCTACCTTGCGAACCTCCGAGTTCACGAGATCCCTGGATCTCTACGACCTGTCCTCCTCGGATGGACGGCTCTGATCCTTTTGCCCCTATTTACGAGGCTTAACCCTCGTCTATCTCCCTATAGATCTAACGACTGTCGGGTTTCCTAGCTAAGATCTGACGGTTCAGATCGGTCCCAAGGCCGCGCCCTTTCCTACTGCTCTTTGGACGTGGAAAAACCAACGGTCCAGATGTTCTCATGGAGCCTGGGGGTCTACGATTCTGATTTCCTCACTATTCACGAAGATAGAGGAAAAAGGGTTAAGGCAATTAACGCCCTTGTTTATTCCTTTGATTTAATGGTCGTGAATGACCGCAGATTCCCCGACAGGATCTCATTCGTTGATCAATACTTATCCCTACGCTGCTACTTCAGGATTTTAAGAGGGTCATTCCTCTTCACGCAGGGTTGTTAAGACTTGCACATTCAAGTCCTTTTTCCAAGTTCTTGGTAAACTTTTCCAAGGGGGAAATCTCTGTGAAGAGGTCTATTCCGGGGCTTTCCTGGAAACAGACAAAGGCAAGCAGTTTTCCCGAGAATGGTCTGGAAGCCTAACTTAGTTCAACCTAGGCATACTTAGATTCATTTATCAACGTAAGTCATGCATTGCTTCCTCTGTCATAAGCATATCTATCTATCTATCTATCTATATATAAATTCCTATCAAAACTGCACAAACATTCTTACACTGATATCGTTCACAATTTCTCAGTTCTACGAGCATATATATATATATATCAGTTTATGAACTTCAAGATGCAATATGTAAAACACTTATCAGAAATAACACCAGAAGTGGGTGCGACTACTGAGAGGGGTGCTCGTTTCCACCCAACCGTAGGCGTAGCGACTCCCAACGGATTTACCACTAGCCACCCCCGAGCTCAGACCACGATGTTGTTGAGACCGCGTCTCTCTGTCTGCCAGTGAACAGGAGCAAAGGTTGCAATCCTTTCTCCCTGCTATCACTCACTATGCGTAGAAAACTCCAGAGTTCCCCTCGCGTCTGCCCTTTCAATCATTTCTGCCATACGCCTTATCCTCTCGCGAGGTTGTGTGTGGAAAGATTACCCTCGCGCCGATCAGGCCTGACGGCTCTACGGATGGGCGGTTCACCATCCCATCCCTCATCAAGCCATCCGCCTACCAGCCTGCGAGGCAATGAATTTCAGGGCCAGCGAGCCGCTTTTGGTTCTCCGGGCCAGTGGAGTCCAAATACGGTATTTAATTCTCGGTGGAAGTTAACGCCACCTTTTCAGGTGTCCTCCACCGCCATCGTGGTCTCTTTTTCTGCACATCCCCTCTCAGCAGTCCTGCAATAAGTTCTAAATGTCATTCACATTTATTGACCTTTTCCTCAAGGTCCATTTACATCACATATTCACATTTATGATTTTTCCATAGTTCTTGGCCAGTCCAGTTATATTTACAAACTGGGGGAAACAGGGTGTTACAATTCCCTCCCCCTTAAAAGGAACATCATCCTCGATGTTCTTATCTACTAACATGAATTGCATTTACCGAAGTAAACAAAATCGGATATGTCTGTCTCATGGCATCTTCCATCTCCCATGTAG
>ML803294.1:40348-70005 GCA_009831015.1 Picea engelmannii
ATTTCCATTATAGTAGCACTTGTTGTTTTTGATAGATTGAAGTGGGCTTCATTTTCCACATGTTTTTGCTATTTTGAAGTCTAATTTTATTTTTACTTTCATTTTTTGAGCTTATCTTTGGGGAACATATCCATTGCTTATGCATTCTCTTCACCTTGCATTTTTGATGATTTGGATGAATCATAAACATATTTGGAGGTTGCTTTGCTTCCCTCTCAAGTAGGAAAAGTTTCACTTCTCTCAAGTAGGGAAAGTTTCACTTAATTTTTTTTTTTTTGGTTTATTTCCTTTCATGCAAGTAATTCCTAATGCACCACATAGCTACACTTGGTTGACTTTCCAAGCTTAAGACCTTTAAATCCTACTAGTTCACATAAACACCTAAGAACTAGTTTACCTTTTAATCAACATTTTCACCATAAATTCAAATACTTTAATTAATTGGTTAATTTGTCATTTACAAAATTAGTATATTATGACCCCCACAAAAACATCAACTCACAAGAGGGTGTGATGAACACATATCTACCTAATTTCGTAAAAAGAAAAACACATTTAGATTATACTGGGATTTTTGAGGTAGGTGGTCTAGAAAACATTCCAAGATCATTAAATCTTGAGACTAGAAGTTGATTAAAGTGGTCTCAAGGGAAGTCCATTATTAACAAAAGTCTGGTTGGGGTCTTGTCTTAAAAACTAGGTGTTTATGGGGACGCTAGGCTATAGATGTGTGAGATTTTCCCTCACATCGTTATTCATATGATCGACCGATGAGCCCATCCACCCTAATTCATGACTAGTAAAGAGGTAGCTTAGTGGGAAAAGATTTAGAATCCACCCAATTAAAACACTCAAGAATTTTGAGCAATATTTGAGATAAATAGTGAGAAACCCCTTGGATTTAATCACCTTAATTATTATAACTTTTATTTTTTCCTTAGCCACCTTATTTAGCTAAGATGCACCTTATTGGCCCTGAGGCATTCCAAGCTTGATTTTGGCTAATTGAATCCATCTGAAACTCTGTAAAAAAATCCCTCCTTTCAATGTACTTGCACCTCTTTCTCAGTAAAGGAGCGATATCTTGCTTGTTTCCTTCAGGAAATGAGTGAATGCCTTCAAAAGTAAATAAAAAATACAAAATCAAAAAAATTACATGCTCCCAAGTAGGTTTTACAGGAAAATTGGTTCCATAACTTCCTAATTCCTCTAAGAAATGACCTTAACCATAATGATATGATATAAATAAGACCTCAATGAAGGAGAATTGACACCAAGCCTTGTGATACCAGAGTTGTCATCCAGTATTGATTAGTTAGAGAATTTTGTCCTCACAATTTTTATAACCAACATCTGCATGAGCATTCCCATTCTTAGTTTTTCCCATCTCCCATTTCTTGAGATAAAGGTCTTAGACACCCTTGTCTTCCTCTTTTTTACATGGAGAAAAATATCAGAGGTTAAGAAGTTCTAAGTGGCCCAGAGCAGGAGGAATCCATAAGGTGGTTATGGGTAGTGTTGATATCATAAGTTAGGTATAACATATTGTATTAATGTTATTCTTAATAAAAATGGAGATATCTCTTCTCCCCCCCCCTAGATATTGTGTATTTTCATTCTTATGTTCATTATTCAGTTTATAGTGTTGGTACTAACACAACTAACTGCAATTAGTTAGTTGGTTAATTCATAATTAGGTTATTTTTATCATTTTGGTTTGAGAAAGTTTTCTTGTTTTGTGTATGTGGGTTGTGAAGATCAAGGAAGGAGCAAGAAGATTGGAACAAGGATGGTTCACGCATCTCCTCTCCAACCATTAGTAATCCAAACAAGTCCTCTAACTACCTTGGTATTTATTTCTGAATTATCGTAGGCCAATCTAGGAGAAGATAGAGTGTTGTCTTCTATTTCAATTTGTTCTGATTTCACCCTAGTCATAGGATATAATATTCTTATTTGTAATAGAATTGACGAATCCGCTGGGGAGTAAATCTTAGATTTATTCTTTGTAGGGTGTGCCCTATTATTTCTCGGATTTATTTTTTATTTCTCTGGTTTGTTTCATGTCTGATTGCCTATTTACAATCCTCTCAGGTCAAAATTTAGGATTTTTTTTGGAGATTTTTGAAATTTTTTCCCATAATTAAAATACCTTGCTTGTTTCCATTGGGAATAGAGCAAGTACTAGCTAGTTTCACTTGATAAAAGTGTGAGTGCCTCATGGAAAGTGTTTTTTCTTGCCTTCAACCCTTTTTTCCTGATTTTTCTTAGTATTTTTGCTGATTTACTTACCTAAGTGTCTATTTACAATCAATAACATTCAAATTAATGCTTGCATAGTTTCATTTAGCATTTATCCTTGACAAGGTGAAAATCATTTATGATCATTTGAAAGGAAAAAGAACAAAAAACAATATTTTGTTTTCTACGTTTACTTTTGTCACAATCTAGAAAAAAATTATCCATGCTTTATGCTTGCTTGAAGCTGAATACATTGAAGGATAAGTGCGAAGTTTTATTTGCGAGTGTTCTTAAAAGTTTCTTTTTGCAAGAGTCTCAAAAACATCATCAATTGTGATTTCATACATTTGAGTAATTAACAACCATTTAAAAATGAGCGCTTAACCTAAAATTAACTAGACAGACTATTTTTCTTAGGGAAAACCGACTGTGGTGTAGGATTTTAGGGCCTTGGAATAAGGTTGTAGAGTAAATTATTCAAGGTTGAAAAATGAAACTAGAGTTGATGAAAGAGTTTGAATAACCCAATAGTAAAAAGGAGCATGTGACATACCCATCCATTGCCACAAGCTAGGCACTCCTACCATGCCCAAGAACTGCACTTCTTGAACTAATTCAAAAATTTGATACCAAACAACTAAATAAAGAAGGATGAAAGATACACATGAATTAATCAAGATTCATGTTAAACTATGAAAGATTGGACAATATTCCATGCACAATATTAACCAACAAGTGGGCACATTATAAAAACATATCCTAGAGGTAATAATCAATACACAATGAAATGAAATATATATAAGAAAAGAACCACATAACAAAGAGCACTTATCTTTAATAAAAAAACAACAACCACCAACTGGCTGCAAAACAAGGACATTCCACCCAACCTTAAACATTGTTGTTCCAAGTCTCAACACCAGGTCACCCCCAAGCCACAACTATGAATCCACAAGAACGAGTTCCAAAGTGACACTCAACTTCCCAAACTAGTCAATACTCAAGCTCTCAAAGATCTCTCAACACAAAACAATCCAAAGTACATCAACTCTCTCCCCCCTAGCTTGCACCACCCAAGAGAATCAACCCCCTTCACTACCACGTAGTCCCTCAGGCTACCCACCTCTTTCTAGGGCTCCAGTGCAGTTGGTCAAGAATCTTAATGTTGTAACTCTTAGGATTCACAGTCATGAAGAAGGTTTATCGAATGCCAATGAATCTTAGACATAAAGGAATCAATTCATTACTGGAAATACTCTAGTACTTCCTACAATCAGCCAACCATGGTTGTTGTCCTTCAACAATTCCTTTCCTCTTTTCCTAGGAAAATCAAGAACAAGAAAGAAGAGAGAATAAGAGAGAAATTCCCCCAAAATGAGTTGGTTCACAAGGAAAAAATGGCCAATCCACTCACTAATCGAACCCAAGGAAATCAAGAACAAGGTTTAAATATCCAGACACCCCAAGGCCAGCATGGTCTCCCGAAGAGACTCATGCACCCACTCATACACCCCCCAACATAAGCACGGGTGATAGTTAATTAAACAAGGCATACAGGTTTATCCCCTCAGTCTCCCCCTCTCTTGTGGAATCATAGTCCTCTTTAACTCTTGTCCTTGTTTGTCCTACAACCAACAATGTGTTTTTATTATTATTATTATGTTCAAAGCATTGCATTTTCCTAGGAACTCTAACTCATTTCATTTTTATAGGCACTCCAACCTTTCATCAAATAAACAATTACATTATTAACTAGGGACTCAAAACCAGGGTATTGCATTCCCCTTCCCCTTATTTTGGCATTATCCTTAGTGCATATACACAACATATTTTTTTTTTCAAAATTCTTCAAAAAGTCGTGGGTACTCTACCTGCATGCCATATTCATGCTCCCAAGTAGCATCTTTATGATTGTAGAAAGTCCATTTAACTTTTTCTAGTTCTATGAATCGATTCCAGAGCACTTTGACCTTTTTTTCCAATATGCGCACTGGCTGGACCTGAAAGTCTCCCTTTGGCTCCACCTAAATCAAATGACAATCAATAACATGGTTAGGATAATGCACATACCTTTTAAAAAATATATATATGAAATACATTATACACATTCATGGAAGTAGGAAATGGAAGAATGTATGCAAGTAGACCTATTCTGTCCAATATCTCAAATGGACCATAGAATCTGGCTGCTAGCTTTGTACATCTGCCCAAATTCAATGATCTCTTCTTGGGATTCACTTTCAAAAGCACATGCTCTCCCACTTTAAATTATCTATATGTCCTACTCTTATCTGCATAAATATTATGTCTTTTTTGTGCTGCCTTCAAATTCTGCTTAATTTTAACCATCTTCTCTTCTATGTCCTTGAGCAATTCCGACACAAGTATCACTTTGTCTGTTGGGTTTTCCCAACTCACTAGAGTATTGCATTTTCTACCATACAAATATTCAAATGGGCTTATCTTCAATGAAGTTTGATACCCATTATTATAGGAAAACTCATCCAAATGCAAGTAATCTTCCCACTTAGATGGCTTATCCATCACATACATTCTCAACATGTCTTCAATTACTTGGTTGACCCTTTATGTCTTCCCATATGACTGTGGATGATATGTTGTACTAAAGTTCATATTTGTACCAAATCCATTAAATAATCCTCTTCATAAATTTGAAGTAAACTTGGTATCTCGATTTGAGACAATTGCCTTAGGTATCCCATGCAACCTAGAAATCTCCCTCATGCAAATTTCTGCAATATTAACTGTTGTGTGTGTCATTTTTACAAGAACAAAATGAACAAAATATGTCAATTTATCAACAACTACCCTTATTGAATCATGTTGCCTTTCTGTCTTGGGAAAATTAGTAATAAAATCAATGGTTACCACTTCCCATTTCTTCTATGGAATTGGCAATGGATATAGCAAACCCGTTGGGTGTCTATGCTCAACTTTCACTCTCTGACATTCCATACATCTAGAAATGTAATCAACAACATCCTTCTTCATTCATGGCCAACAAAATTGGCTTCTTACTGCTGCAATTGTTTTCTGGTAACCGAGATGTTCGACATATGGAACATTATGCATTTCCCTTAACACCAAGTTCCTAAGTTCTCCGGAACTAGGAACAAAAAGTCTATTCTTATGCATAAGGAATCCATCATGTTTAATCTCATACCCTTTGAATTTCAATTGTACAGTATCTTGTTGTAAAATCTCTTTTACCTATAAGTAATGTTGGTCTATAACAACAACATTGAAAATTCTTCTTTTTAAATCTGACTGATGCATACTAATGGTGATAGCATGCATGAGATGTACCCTTATTCTAAGTGCATCATGAACTTTGTTTTCCTTTCCCTTGATATGATTGATATCAAATTCATACTCACTTAAAAATTCTAGCCATCTTGTCTGTTTGGCATTCAAAGTTGGTTGCTCAAAAAGGTACTTCAGATCACTATGGTTTGTCCTTAGTTCAAATTTCTTCCCCATTAAATAATGCCTCCACATCTTCAAGGTGTGTACTATTGAAACAAACTAAAAATTGTGTGTGGCATAGTTCCTTTCATGCTCTTTAAGCTTTCTGGACTCATAACTAATGACATGTTCATTTTGAGTGAGGATTCCACTAAGTCCTTCTTTGCATGCATCTGTACAAACCACAAAATTCTCATTTGGGTAAGCAATATTCAAAACATGTGCACTAGTAAGTAATTCCTTCAACAAGTTAAAATTCCCTTCACACTTTGTTTTCCATACAAACATAGTTCCCTTATTTTGTAAATAAGTGATGGGATGAACAATCTTAGATAACCCTTCTATAAACCTCTTGTAGTATCCATCTAATCCCATAAAATATCTGACCTCTAAAACATTGTTTGGTGCTGGACACCCTCTAATGGATTCAATATTCTTCGAAACTATTTTTTTTTTCATGTGGTTCACGACACCGGATATCGGTGCTCACTACGTCCACGAAAAATCCCCCCAAAAGCCACGAGAGAACATAGGGAGGCTGGGTATTTTCAGAATATTGGGGGCTCAACAACAAGAACATCTTATAGACCCATTTAAGGGAACAACATGTCACTCACAAGGAATTTAACCTAGGTGGGGAGGGTAACAATCATTCCTCCCAACCACCCAAGATACATCTAATGAAAAATCTTCTCCAGAACTATTTCTATATCTTCTTTTGAAATATTGTGCCCCAAATAATGGATATTTTATTGGTAAAAAGAACACTTTGCTAGATTGGCATACCACTGATGCTCCCTCAGTACTTGTATCACCAACCTCAAGTGATGTTCTTGCTCTTCCTATGACTTAGAATAAATAAGTATGTCATCTAAGAATACAGTGGAAAAATTGTAACATCCCTAGTTTTAATCCCCGTGAATTATAATGTAATTGTATAAATGTGATTTAGGATGGTGAGATGATGTGTTGGGGCGAAGAGTCCGTATTAGTTTAATGTGGCTAAAGGACGAATGGTATATTTTGTGCATTGAAATAATGAGTAAAAATAATAATTGCTGGCTGGGATACGGAAAATGATGAAGAACAATGGGGGGCTATGATTCCACAAGAGAGAGGGGTCCAAGGGGGAGTTATGTATGGGTATTAATCCAAAACCACATTCCTGATTTATATTATCATTGTGTAAACTTTCCATTTGTTTTTGAGTGTTCCTAAAGCCAATCATTAAACTCCTATAAAAGGGTGGGTGTGAGGAGTCACATCCCATAGTTATTGGAGAGCATGAACAAGAATACAATCAGCTTGGGGGAGAGTGTAAGTCAAGTCAAGCAAGCAAGAAAAGAGAGAAAAATTCATATGGCCAAGGGGGAAGATTTTAGAGAGTCACATTTTTGCATGGAGAGTAGTTTTTACTTGCAGATTTCAGGCAGCAAGAGAGGAGCTAAGTGATGGAAAGAGTACCACCCATATTATGCTTGAATGAATCCATTGTTTGACTATGTTTTATGCTAAGAGAGAGGCCTGTGTTCCTATAAATAAGGATGTAGATCTATAGAGTGTTTTTCTGCTGAGAAAATGGCTCACGAGGCTTGTGAAGGATGTTGTGAATACTCCTAGAGTATATGGGAGGATTTGTGGTCAACCAGATGCACTGGAGCCATGGAGGGAAGTGGGAAGGCCCGAGAGACTATGTGCAGTGAAGGGGGATCACATTCCTTGGGTTGTGAAAGTTGTGGGAAACATATTTGGAACCTGGGTTTTGCAGCTACTGTGTGTGGAGAGTGGACAATCATAAGGGTCAGATCTCCTTGTGGACTTATAGCCTCAACTCGGGGGTGGCCTACTATTGAGAGGAAATGAATATCAACATCTATGGCTGGGAGGTTCATCCTTCATATGTAGCTAGTTGGTTAATTATTAACATATAAGTGGTTTATGTTCTGTTCTTATGTTATTCCGTTGTGTAAATGTTTTATATGAATGTTGGGTATTTTGTTGTTACTTTAACAGTTGCATTCATGATTTTATTTATGTTGTTAGATGCATTTAGAACATGGTATCAATCATATGATTAAATCTATGTGTGATCTCTAGATGATAAGCTACATGAAATTATTAAGTAGTAAATCTTATGATTTAATGTGTATTTTGCTCGTAATGTTATTCAACTCAAAGCTGGGTATGTTACAATATGGTATCATAGCTTCTGGTTCAACATTGGACCCGCATGGGCCAATAACTAGTGAAAATTTGGGAAAATTCGTTGTTACATACTTCAATCTGAGCGAATTTGGGGGAAAACGATGGAGAGACATAACGAAAACCCCCAAATTCATGGGAAATTCAATATGTAGTTGCCTCAGAAATATCTGAGACATTTAATGGCATCAATCAGCAAGATTATAGAGTTAAATTCGACTTGCAAGATCGAAATTCAAGTTTTAATGGAGGCCAATGGAGTTGGAGAGTTCAACAAATCAACGACTGAGATCGTGCTTGATCTTGAGATCAACGACCTAGATTTGTTGTGATAAATTTAAAATTTTCTAATGTTTTCTAAGTTTGGAAAGGTTTCCATATTCATGTCCAAGATTTAATTTTAGGGATCGGGAAAAGGATATATATTGAAGGTCTAGATTCATTTTCATCCATTGGGAGATTGGAACAAAATCGACAGATGAGATAGTTCTAAAGGGAAGATCAACGACCCAGATTCGTCGGGGTATTTGGCCAAAGTTTCTAATTGTTGAAGTTTGCCAATAAAATTCACCGATGGCCAATGGTCAAATTGGCGAGTTCGACAAATATTTTAGTTTATTCAAAATAAATTTTGGATCACCAATGGTCGATGATTGGGAGTCATTGAAAATAGAAGAGTGTTTTGATCGTCCAAAAGAAATGGCCAATCACTGATGGATGATGGCCAAGGATCAAAAAAATAATGGAAAAGGTTTCATGTGTCCAAAGGGGATTGTCGATGATCGATGACCGATGATCGAGGATCAATATAATTTGGCGAGAGTGTTCATTCATCCAAGATAGATATTTTATGACCAATGGATGATGATCAAGCATCAACAAATTTAGTAGAGTGTTTTAAGTCTTTCAAGATAATTTGTTAATTGTTGAGGAAGGAAAAGAGGATGATGATGTGTCATGCCATGTCAACATCCATGTGTCATGCCACATAAACATCCATGTTTCATGCCACATTAACCAAGTTGATGCCTCATGATGGTGTGCCATGCTATGTCAACATCTATGTGTCATGCCACATCAACATAGTTTCCACGTCGGACAAGAGACGACCGATGATCGATGGTTGGGGTTCAAAGAAATTGTAACTAAGTTGTTCATCAAAGGAATTCACCGATGGTCGATGGTCGAGGATCGACAAGATTTGTGGGAGACTTCTGGTTTGTGAAGAGAAATGGTTGATGCTCGAGCGTTGGGGAGATTAGTGCAAAAGTTTGGTTTACAATAAGAAATCTTTGATCGCCGATCATTGATGAGGAGAATATCAATGGTCCATATTTATTTTGATTTGAAATTAACGAATCAGATTAAAAGACTTGGATTCCATGAACTGTGTAACTACCCAATGTGATTTTATTTCCAAATAATGTCAAAATTTGGAGAAACATCCTCGGATGATAGAGGTGAGTGCCAGAGGTGATTGTTGGGTAAGGAAGAATATTGAAACTCATTATAGTGCCTATGCATAAGTATAGAGTCACATTTGAAGTGCATTGGCTTGGAAAAGTAAAAAGAGGTTGATCTTATTAGAACACAATTGTTAATAAGCATAGGAGCACTCTAGCAGAGCATGTTGTGTGAAGGAATTTCTAGCAAGAGGTTAGGATTCTGCAATGCAGATTGTGTGGGTCTTCTCTAGATTAAACTCAGGGTCCATTGGACATGGAAGCAGGTCAAGCTTGTGAGTTGGCTAAAGCATCAAATAAATGCAAAGGAAAGGGCAGGGTAGGTTATGCAAGGTTGAAAAAGGTCTAAGGAGAAGCATAGGAATATTAGTATTCAACTACTATGGAGTTTGAATGGCTTGCAAAGGAAATTCAATAGATATTTTCACATAAGGTATGAATCCAACAAGTGAAGAATGTAATTGCATGCACAAGGAGTTAAGGAGGACTGCATATCCTTGAAGGTATAAATATAGTGAAGTCTACAAAGCTTGCTGCAAGAGAAGAAAAAATGATATCATGAGATGAGGTTTGACTCATGGGTGGATGAGTCATCTATACATGCAAGCATAATATTGCAGGAAGAAGGAATTGTTATATATGATCTAGCAAATTTTGTCTAAAAGTATCCAAAGCAAGAAAGGTGTTTCTATTATTAGAGTGCGCAACAAAAGTAGGGTACATGTGAAAATGGAGGAGTGTAGCATTCCATTCGGAGCAGAGTGGTCTTGATTGGCAAAAACAATGCTTCACAATGAATCACTCCATGAAGGGAAGAGATACATTTAAAATTGAGAAAGCCATGGATAGTTAAATATATTAGAAATATGACATTAAATAAATATTTCATAATGTTGAAATGCCAATCAATGATAATAGTATTTCAAGATCAATGTGGTCAAGGAAATGGAGAATGGATAATTAGATTATAGTGCTAATATTTAGCTGGAATAATGCATATTGCAACACTATGAATATTGAGAACTTTAGCCAAGAAAAATGTTGGGTCAAGTTCTCTACATAAAGGAAGTAGTTGTTAGATGGAAGCACTAGTGTATCTAGTGGCTGGAAATGCAGATGGCCAAGTGGGGCTTAACTAGAAGGCTTAGAATAAGGGCTAGTGATGCACAATTGAGTAGAATGGCAGTGCACGGGGAAACAAGGTTCTTCAAAAATTCAAGGATAGCCATCTACAACAACAAAAACAAATAATTAATTAAATCTGAAATAGATATGCATTGGAATGCATGATATATTTGATACATGATGCATACAATAAAGATAGAATGCATGTGCATGAAATATCAAATTCTTGGTGCATACTGACATTGTGAATTGTACATGTGGACATCCCTGAACATGTCAATGGCTTGCTTGTAGACTAAGAGTAGTCTACTGATATATATATAAAATAATGATGTTATGATACTTAAATAAAACTAATGATGGATTGTGTATCCAGGAAAATTGATTATAACATGGCTAAAAATGATGATGATACTGTTTCTTATGGTAGCCATCCATATGAAGACAAATGAATATGGTGGGAATGTTGATCAAGAGGTTGGTGAAGAGAGCCCGTGAGCTTCTACAAAGTACCAGTCGATCATGTAGCATCAATTAATGTAATAACAAGCCATGCAAGTATGCATTCGAGGTTGTGTATGATGCATAAATGTTGAAGGGAATTGAGGTAAGAAATCCCTCGGTTAAAGTTCAATATTTGGATTGATGTAAAGCCAAAGTTCCTTGAGTATACACATATTGTGTAATGATTAAATGCATTTATGAGAAAATTAATTGCATATTATGTTATGAGGGTTATAAGATCATAACCAAGTCAAGTTAGGAGACATACTCTTGATGTAGCGATGAATGCCAATAGAAATAACCACGTGTGAGGCCATGTTGTGTTTGGATATGGAAAGGTTATAGTTCCATACAATTGCTTAATGGTTTTTCCCTACATGAATGATGTTTGGATTGCAACCTCTTTGTTGATATTGAATATCACTAAGGGATGATATTCCTAGTGTTGTGTATGGATTGAAGAGGAAGGTATCCAAATAACCAGGGAAGTAATTGAGGAAGAGTTTTGATAATATGTTAAGGCGACAACTAGACATTCCAACGCACATGGTGGAATACATGACATGGATATATGGTATTCTGGAGTCAATACACGGATGTATAAGGTAAATGTGGTCATGGGCATTGACACATTGGGTTTAATTATTGGTAATGTTTGAATGCATTAAGAAAAGTTTGAGTGCTAGTAATGCATATGTAAGGAATGATGGTTTCATTCCATTCAATAAAGTAGTAGAAAAAAACAAATTTATGACTAAAAAAATGACTAAAAATTGTATATAAATGATTAAGTTTAGTCACATGACTACAAGTAGTATATTGCCGAACATATATAACATGACCACATATATGACTAAAACAATTTAGTCATTTATTGACTGTTTTGGTAAATCGTTTTGGTGGTAACTTTAGTCACTGTTGTTCATTGGTCATTTATTTGGTCGTGGTAGTCCATTATTATAGTCAACAAGTAGTAAATTTATTCACTTGTATCATTTATTTTTCGTCAACTGGTAGTATATTTAGTCATTGTAATCATCATTTTCCATCAATGGGTAATATATTTAGTCATTGTAATCATCATTTTTCGTCAACTAGTAGTATATTTAGTCATTTTTATTCTCTAATTTCTATCCATTGGTAGTATATTTATTCATTGTTGTAGTCATTGATTGTCATTAGCTGGTCATTTATTTATTTGTGGTAGTCATTTATTGCCGTCAACAAGTAGTAAATTTAGTCATTTGTATTAGTTATTTCCATCAACTAGTAGTATATTTAGTCATTTTGATTCACTGATTTATGTAAATTGGTAGTTTATTGATATAATGTTTATTAGTTTCATAATAATTATATTTACTACAAGTTTAGTAGTAAATGTCCAATTATATAATGATATGAATAATTTATTATTTACCATAAATTAATTGTGTAATGCCGAAACAAACATGGTACTAAACTTAAATTAAAACATTAAATAACTTAGTATTAAACTTGAATTAAAACATAAAATAAAAGATAAAAGATTGATTCTAACATGATCATGATAAAAAAACTAAAGTAATCTGACATAATATCAAATTAAAACATATAATATTACAATTTAAATGAACTGCAAGATGACCATATATATAACAAAAAATGTTAAAAGTAATAGAGTTCTGTGATTGAGAGTTTCCAAGTATGCAAAGACACCATAATATAATATCCATGAACAATGTACATTCAAACTACTGAATGTACATAAAATCAAATTAAAACATATACTATTGCAATTTAGATGAACTGTAAGATGATCTCTCTCTCTCTCACACACACACACATACATATTAAAAAATATCAAAGTCCACAAATACACCATAATAAAACATCCATCATAATAAAAGACCCATGAACATTAATATACATTGAAACCACTACATAAATAGAAAATCAAATTAACACATAATATTGTGAACTATATATATATAATGTCAAATTAGTACAACACTGTAATCGAGAGTTCCCAAGTTTGAAAATACACCATAATATAAAAGATCCATGAACATACATTCAAACAACTGCATAAAAGTAGTGGGCCAAGCTGTCTAACAACTGTGATAAAATTCATCTATGCCATTTTTTGCAAATATTTCAAAGGCCACCGTGTGAAGCTTCCTTTCTTCTCTTTCAGATGGACAAATCGATCTATTTTGTCTTCATATAGAAGGGGTATGTTACTTGTGACCTTTATAAAATTTACATTTGCATCTCCTGATCCACTCAATTTCACTCCATGTATAATAGATAATGAGTGAATCCGTCTGATTCCAACAGTAGCATCATCATACAGATCCAACAACTTTACTTTTTTGCCTTTTTGGAGTTTATGATCAATACATTTCTGCAAAAAAAAAAAAAAAATACACATTATCTCGAGATATGAAAAATGTTAAAACAAGAATTATATTCTAATATTTAGCATATAATTATTGCACTCACCTCGAGTTCACTAGTACCACTATGAATATACT
The DNA here is from genome assembly GCA_009831015.1 of Picea engelmannii. Taxonomy (NCBI): domain Eukaryota; kingdom Viridiplantae; phylum Streptophyta; class Pinopsida; order Pinales; family Pinaceae; genus Picea; species Picea engelmannii. The sequence goes on from ML803294.1 coordinate 53,883, forward strand.
GCACATTATTCTCAAGTTCAACGTCAATATGATCAATATCAATATTGAGATCACTTAGTGCATATTTCATAGCTCTTTTGATAAGGACTTGTCCTTTTCATCGTGCTTCTTTTATAGAGTTTCCCTGCATGTGGTTTCATCATGCAAAAACAATATACAACATTCAAAAGTATGAAGAATGTCTTATTAAGCATTTGAAAGTATGAAGAATGCAAGCAATAATTTTTTGTCAAAAATAACATTTTAAGCGTGAAAATTTATGACAAAACATTGGGACAGATTATCTATCACAACAAAAATTTGATTACCTCAAATTCAACACTAGTATCAACAATGTCCTTTACATATTGCTCGACAAGTTCTTGATGATCACTATGATCGATATTGACATGCTCTTGTGCAATATTCAGAGCTCTGTTGACGTAATTTCCTTTTCCTTTTGGCGACACTGCATGTTTCATATGATTTCTTTGCATGTGGTTCAACCATCATGCAAACAAATATACAACATTTAAAATTAGCAACAGGATTTCTCCAAGGGAATTGTTCTCTTTTTCAAACAATGAAACAACATAATCACAAGAAGCATTGGCAGAGATGTAAAAAAAGAAGTGCAAAACATGAAACATTGTGATGAGCCTTCAAATCTCTTTTATGATATGATAGTTATGATATCAAAAACATTTAAAGCATTTATTTTACAAGAAATGATCTCATTTTCCAAGGCAATTAACCTTAAAATTCATAACTTTGTATATTTGTAGTCGAGTTGCCTTAGCAAAAAGTAGCACTATATGTCAATAGTAAAAAAAGTTAATCATCAAGAAACTCTCCATTATCTATAGTCGTGTCGCCTTAGAAAAAAATAAGCACTATATTCAATATCAAATAAAGGTTAAGCATCAAGCAAAAAGGGATACCACCTGTATAGGAGTGTACATTTACATCTTATGATAATTACATACATAAATTATCTCAATAAAAACTAACTTATTTATTTTGTATTTTTCTTGTATTTATATATTTCCATTTGCAATACCAAATCAACAAAGTAATCTTGATAAAGTTCAGAAACACAATCAAGTTTCAACCTTGGACAAAAAGAAATCAACCCACATCTTTTATGTTTTATTGAGTATAGCTCCAACACAAAATGGGACTATTTTTTGTATTTCCACACACAAATCTTCACTTTCCGGGACAATTTTTTGTGTTCTAACAATGTATTTTCATACTTGCCAAAGAAAAAATTCATCCTAAGGTGTACATCTTCATTCTTGCTTGTTTTGTGCATTCTATAACAAATTACAGCTCTGATTTTCTATATTATGACAAGTACTTTTCTCAGATTCACAACATTCTTTGATCTCTAGGGCTCATGCTCCATTTCCAAGTTGCATAAGTATTCCACCCTAAGGTTAGCACTAACCCAAAAACAAGAGAGATTATAGGAGATGACAGTGTACATTTTGTAGTTACCTTAGAACCCTTCCGGTTTCAAGTGTTAACAAGGCCTTACTTATTCCAGGATGTGATAATCTCATTATTGACCACACTACATTTGGAGACATTGTTTATGTTCCAGGGGTTGGTGGTTTTCTAGTGGATGCTTCTTTTGATGGTGATATAAGGCCCACCTCTCACTTATTGGAGTGGGTTCATAATGACATTTTCGGGCCTATGACCACTTTTTCTCATGGGGGGGCTAACTAATTTCTCACCTTCCTTGATGCAATATCTATTCACAGGTCTACAAGACTGTCCCACTAATTTTACAGATGATTCTAGAGATGAATCAAATATATTTTGATGGATCTCTTCATTCCACACTATGATGGTGATATTTCTTAATTGTACTACACTCGTGGCTTTGCGATCAAATACAACTTGTGCCTCCCTTTGTACCTTTATCCAATCAATAGGCTTCTATAGATCATTTTTTTCTATACCTCTTCCAAAGCCCACCTTCACCACATTGTGAACCCATGTTAGTGTTGAAAATATAACATTCAAAGGGGATTATGATCACTTGCATTACATTCAAGTAATGATTTTTTCCAAACTAACAACCTCTTAACAATGCTTCCTCTCACCAATATTCTTGTAAGAAGGTATGTAACTCATATATTATTGTTGCATCCTATGATTTTTCAATAGTGTTTGTTGTCTAGTATGTAGCTTTAGGACTACTTAAATCTTCTTGCAAGAGGAAAGCTACATTCTTCAGTGAACCACCACTACACTCCCCGACGACTTTGATAATCTCAACAATCAGAGATAATAGGACATGTTGAGGTACATGAGGCAATAGGTAATTGGCTATTTCCACTTTGCCACTTGATGTCATAGATATGAAGGCAATACAAAGTTCCATGTCCCTGCTAATTCTCTCAAAAAACCACTATACAAATTGTAGGCAGACCCTCTCTATAGCTCTCATGAATGGCCTCAAAAAGGAAATTTCTTTACCCTCATCCACAAGACATTCCATGGTATCGATCTTTATAACGAGATGCAAATCCCAGAGCAATATCCATGTCCACATCCAAGCTGATACGTTGTGAAATCTATGAGTAAATAGTTGATGTGTTAGAAATATAAAAGCAATCATTAAAGGGTGAAGAGAAACAAATAGAAAACAAAATTGCAAAAGGATCAACATCTTTGCAACAATTTTGAGAAGAAATTGAAATAACAGAGTAAGAGAGAAGGTTCATGGCAAAGCAATATCCATATTCAAGTTACCATAGCCTAAACCAAAGTCCAAAAAGATAAGGCTATAGCATAAAAATATTGTATCATGTACACATATTCTTACTATAGACCCTTCCTACAAACAACTCATGCATGTATTTTGTAGGAAATTAAGCTCTAAAACTAAGTAATGTGAGATGCATTCTAATTAGCACAAGCTCCTTTTCATTGCAAATTGTAAATGATTTAGTAACCAGATAAATTGCATAAAAGGACATTGGTAACCATTCTCAACAACACCCCTTAAGTTGTACATGAGGCCACAAAGAGAAATGTTTAATATAGTGGCATGTGGGTTTATAGATACCCAACTCAACACACAATCAGTTGAGGTTGAAATACAAATGAGAGTAGGTTCAAGGATACTTAGCTCTAATACAAGTATGAGAGGGATAATGGATACTCAACTCAAATAGGTTGGGCATGACCAAGATACTGCAACAATGAGTGGGTTTATGAATACCCAACTCAAAATAGGGTTGGCCCTATTCACAACACCTTCCCCCCCTTAATGATGAATGTGGGCCATATAGTGAATATATTACTACTCAACAATACTTGCAAGTATCAAACATACTTTATATTTTAAAGGTAAAACACATAGCTGATTCTATGATCCAGGTGGATATCGGTGGCCACCCACCTTCTCTAACTGGCCCAAAACATGTTTCTGGCAATTTTGGTAATTTACTATTTTTAGCAGTTTTTAACTTCCGGGGCCATTTTGAGGCCCTAAACGATGTTTTTTTAGAAAACGGGGAGCAACATGGATCATAGATCATGTTTCTCACCCAAAAGTTGTAGTTCTCAGATAGATCTTTCCAACGAGCTATCAAGAACCCCAAACGAAGATCGTATGCAAAAGTTACGCCCCTGGGAAGTTAGCGTATCAACTACCCCCATCGGGGCCCACAAACCTTTTGGATTTTCATCTTCCGGGGTTAGGGTTTTGGATTTTACTTATGTTAAAAAGGCCCTTAGAGCCTCATTGTAATAATCATCTTCTCACGGATGTGAGTAGCCGTCACATCTCTTCTCAGAGATAAGCTACCACCATTCTAGCGAGTCTTTCACTTTGTATTTTACAGTCTCTGTACAGTTATTTCGTTAATAGAAATCATGTATTACTGTATATCTGTGACTCTTGTTTTATTTCCACTATATCTCTGTTATATTTTTGTCTCTCTTGCAATATCTCTAAATATTTATGTGTTATATCTCCGCTCTCATTTCGTGCCGAAAATAATTCGGATCAGTGGTATCAGAGCAGGTTGCTCTTGATCATTTTTCAGTGCATGTCCCCGACGAGGTCCGAGTATAGAAAGTTGGGTCTCGAGCTTGTCTCTCTTGAGGACAATATCTCTTTCACACCCAAGAAACCCTCAATGGCGAAAGAAAAGAAAAACGACGGAGCAGACGATCCTATCAGTCTGTTGCTTGAGCAAGCTCTCACGCGATAGAGGGACGAAATGATGGAGAATTTTTCCCACATATTTCAACACCTGCCAATAGCATCAGGCACATCTTCATCAAGCGGCCACTTTGGAGGCACCTCGCCTTTCAAGGTACAGGTTAATTTTGATATTCTCGTATTTGAAGGTCAAATAGATGCAGATGCCCTAGATAAATGGTTAAATCTGCTAGAAGGCTATTTCTCTGTTCATAATTTTTCCAACAAGGAAAAGATCACCTTTGCACTCCTTAAGGCTCTCCCCCATGTCAAACATTGGTGGGAAACCTACTGGGAGCAGAGTTCCACAGAGGAGTCTGGAATATATGGGGCCGATCCCACTTGGGATTTTTTTGTGGATGCGACAAAGGAACAATATTACCCTGTTGGAAACTATGAGGACCAATACATGAGATGGACCACATTACGACAAGAGAGGGGCCAATCAGTTCCAGAGTTCACCAACAGCTTCCATACCTTGCGCACTAAGCTGGGTATCAAAGACGCCGAATGACATTTGGTTCTGAAATACCGTGGGGCTCTACACAGATACATCCAAACTGAAATGTATTTTCTCGACATCTCATCACTCGGTGCTGCCTATTGATATGTTGTTAAAATCAAGCAGAAATTTAAGCACCAGAACAAACGTGAGTTCAGGTCTGCAAATCCACAACAACAAAAGTATGACAAAGACAACCCTAACAAACAGTCTCCCGAAAATCAGTCCAAGACACAGGAAAAGAAGGGTCACGGGAAGACAAAGAAGGACACTGGAAAATGGTGCGATTTCCACAAAAGCCCCTGGCACAACACCGATGAATGTCGCTCAAAATAGTCATTGGTGGCCGAGATCAAAGACAAGGAGCCGAACCCTGATTCAGAATCTGATTCTGAAAATACTAGTAAAAGACAGATCATCAATGCAGACCCCACTGCTATTGTCGCGACCACAACAATTCAACCAGAAGAACCAACAGATCCAGAAGAGGGGGAGCGCCTTTTTTCATTCACAGATGTGGGTGAAGGGGACCCCACTGCATTTTATTGTTGATAGCGGAAGCCAGAAGAACCTCATCTCAGCAGAGGTCGTCAAACAATTGGGACTGTCGACAACACCACACCCGCAACCATACAACATCGGGTGGCTTCGCCAAGGACGAGATCTTCGTGTCAGCCAGCAATGTCGATTGCCATACGTCATCCAACCCTTCAAGGATGAGGTAATATGTGATGTTTCCCCATTGGATGTCTGTGATATTCTCTTGGGCCAGCCATATATGTGGAAATGCCATGCTATCTATTAGTCTCGACCCCGTAGTGTCATTATTACTCTGGGGGGTCATCTCTACAGGATACTAGAGGTAGTTCCAACTACTGCCCCACCTAAACAGTGCCGCAAGGTAGTATCTCATACTACAAAATTCATCTTCTCCACAATCTATTCAAAGGGTGAACAGAAGGATACTGCAACCACCACAGCTTCGGCCCAAGCACCTGCTATCCAATAGAAGCAGGTCGACAAGGTTGCAACAAAGCACAAAGATTCCTTCTGCACACAGTTATCTAAAATAGCCAGACTGATTAAAAGGGTCCAAACCTTCCAGCCAAAGGTTCATGATAGCCTTCAACAAGCTAAGCAATGCCACATCTCCAGCAAGGCAAGCAGATCACCAAGATTCAGATTTAGCAATCGCTTTCCCCTCTCCCCCGGGAACTCAACACAATGGAGACCATTGCTTCCTAAGGAGGGAGAATTGATCCAGGTGGATATCGGTGGCCACCCACCTTCTCCAACTAGCCCAAAACATGTTTCTGGCAATTTTGGTAATTTACTATTTTTAGCAGTTTTTAACTTCTGGGGCCATTTTGAGGCCCTAAACGATTTCTTTTTAGAAAACGGGGAGCAACATGTATCGTAGATCATGTTGCTCACCCAAAAGTTGTAGTTCTCGGATAGATCTTTCCAACGAGCTATCAAGCACCCCAAACGGAGATCGTATGCAAAAGTTACGCCCCTGGGAAGTTGACGTATCAACTACCCCCATCAGGGCCCACAAACCTTTTGGCTTTTCATCTTCCGTGGTTAGGGTTTTGGATTTTACTTATGTTAAAAAGGCCCTTAGAGCCTCATTGTAATAATCATCTTCTCATGGATGCGAGTAGCCGTCACATCTCTTCTTAGAGATAAGCTACCACCATTCTAGCGAGTCTTTCACTTTGTATTTTACAGTCTCTGTACATTTATTTCGTTAATAGAAATCGTGTATTACTGTATATCTGTGACTCTTGTTTTATTTCCGCTATATCTCTGTTATATTGTTGTCTCTCTTGTAATATCTCTAAATATTTATGTGTTATATCTCCGCTCTCATTTCGTGCCGAAAATAATTCGGATCATTCTAGAAACACAGAGCGATGATTCTTGAAATAGAGGATGGTTCTACACAGTGCAAGGTCTATGAGAAGCCAAAAGAAGAAAAAGTCTTGCCCACAGGAAACCAAATTGTCCTAGAGATTTAAGTGAGTGCACTAATTCTCAGCAAGAGAGTGTGAGCGAGAGCACTTAAGAGTTCACTGTAAATGTAGTAGACTGAGTGGAAACACACAAAAACCTACACCTTTTAGTTCAATTTACAAGAACAAAAAATAGCCAAACAAGAAGAAATGAGACACAATAGATTGATTTGCAAGAAGAAATGGCACACACATGTTCAAACAAGAATAAATGAGATCAATAAATCCTCTTACCTCACTTGAATAAGTGGAATTATGTTGATTCCATGCAAAAAATATAGGCTTAACAGAGGAAACCAACTATGAAATTGTCTCACTGTTATCATGTATGAAACTCATTACATGTTGGTACCCAACACTCGAGTTGACATCATTTGTAGTGGCTCTTACTGGGATACTTTCAACTGCAACTGAAGGCTGCGAAATCTCTGTTGACGCTCTATATTTTCACTTGAAATTACTATCATATTTACAAGACTCTAATGTTGCCATATACTAGACAATATCTTATGCCTATGGTTCTCTGTTACTATTTTCCACCTAAAAGACAATGTCAAGTTTCAACATAGTTAGTTCAATAAACAAATCGAAATAAATAACAATTTAAATTCAACCAAAAAGCAAAACTTATTGTCAATTTGTCTCTTTTGGCCTGCAACCCGCCTCGACCAAATGTATATGGAGCCCTCACATTATCTCTTGCTTTCATGCCTTTGTTCCTCTTTGTCAAATATTCTTCGAAACACATAGTTTCCTTCAATGCTTCCCATTGTTTTGGAGATAGAGTGGAGTTTGTCCTATCTTTTCCTTTAATGATTAATTTTCTGTAATTGTATCTATAGTTTTTCATCAAAATCCTCATCTTAGACTTGTAATATTTCCTAAAGATTTGTCCACCAACAGTCTCAAAAGAATTTTCCATTTTTTGTATAACATTTTCCACACTTTGTGGATCTTGATATGCAAAATTTGATTTGGTAATATCCAAATGGGCCCTACATCTTGTTCCCAACTCAGAGGCCCACCTTGCTTCATTTGGCCCTATGGGCTCACTATCTTTTGACATGTCAACCAAGAATGGCTTCTTACCTTCTATTTTCCTTTCTTTTGCATTCCTCTCTGTAAATCTATACAAACCTTGATTCAATCTTTGTCTTTTAACAAAAGCAGACACATCTTCTGAACCACTAGCAATATTTCTAGCTGATCCAATTCCATCAGTAGATGCAATAGGTGTATTTTGAAGCACAACATATGTAAGTGTATTATCTTCACAACTTGCATTAACAAGAACTGCATGCTTCCTAGCCACATAAGATTTGGCAATAGGTAGCTCAATACCGATCTCTATAGATGTTGGTTCTAACATCTCCTTTAATTTTGAATAATTGATCTCCAAACTTGATTTTCCTTTTATCTCATGATTATTGATAATCTCTTTTAGACTTTGTGTGAAGAGATCATCCTTACGTTGTACATCACCATGTGAAATATCTACCTACACATCACCACGTGCATTATCAATTTTCACATCATCACCACCACTATTCTTTTTAGCAATTACATTCATTGCATCATTAATGTGTTTGCTTCTACGCGGAGTTGGTGGAAATACATCTTTATTTCTCTTTGATTTTTTCTCCACTTTCTTTGTGCTATTTTTTTCTTTCCTATAAAAAAAATATATTATGTATTATATACATAAAGTTATTTCCTATAAAACATTAAACACTATTAAACAAATATTATACTACTTAAGTGGATTAACAACTTGCCTGTTTTTCAAGCCAAGAGAAGATAAATATTCATCATTCTTGGCTAATTTTCTCTGCGAGAGCACTAATATTTTATTAAGATTTATGCATTATCGTTGAAGTCATCTAGTTTGTGCTTCACAGGCTTTTTCTTCATATCCTAAAGTCTAAATAAATAATAATGTCTAAATCAACCACTTGAATCAATAGAACAACAATGGAATATGAGTTTGAAACTCAGATTTTATTAATTGCATGTGCTGAAAAATTAAGTGCACAAGTGAAAAAACAAAAGCTACTTAAAATCAACCCTTGAAGGTTGCTTATATAACTTGAAATCAATAGTAAATAAGTGAAATACAAACTCAGATTTTTTACTCAAATCAGCAGCGGTTAAACAATAAAAATACTTAAAATTTAATTGAGTGATTGCTCCAAAAGCCAAACATATAGTAAGATTATCAAAATGGTTTATTATTAAACCTTACCAATAAGTGAAATGCACTTCAAAACAACAATGAACAACTCAGGTTTTGTATACAATGTACCAACAAAATAATGATGATTAGATTGAAAAATGCATGAGTAAAACAACAATGCAAAATTAGATCATACATATAATCATAGTTTAGGTGACAAGCTAGTTAATGTGACAAATCATCATCATAATCATCTCCATTGCCACCAGGATCAGAATCCCGCTCACTTGTGTGTGCATCTTCTTGATTTTCTTCGTCATCCTCATCTATGGCATGCAATACATTCTCTCTCCCAATCTCTTCGTTGGTAATAAAAGTCTCTTCTTCAATTACTCTATCATCATCTTCAACCACTTCTTTGAATGTTTCTTGTAAATTATCGACGTATTGTCCATCAAGTATTATATCGACAACTTCCATGAATTTTCATTTCGAACAAGACTCTCTTTGAGTGACATAGACCATCATGGGCTTCTTGCATCATCAATTAGAAATGATTGGTTAATTTGAAGAGGGGAGACATACGTCTCATCCAAATTTGATAAAAAATGTTGTGCATTTGTATGTACAAATCCATACTCATCATGTTCTATTGTGGATGGTTTGACCCACTTACATTTTAAAAATACATGACTATTTTCACCATAATCAACTTGAATAATTTCTTGGATGAATTCAGCATAAAATTTATTTTCGGTTTCATGAAGAAATTCAACACTAACAACACAATCACAATTTTCTTTTCCTTCGTCCTTTTCTTCCACTCTTAAATGACTACCATAGGCCCGCATTCCACTAAACTTCATAGCCCATATATGTGGAAGTTGTGAAAGCTCACTTTCCTCCACTGTTATATCTTGATTTTCTTCTTTTGCATCATTGACTGCATTAGCAATTCATTCTTCAAAATTTGGAAAAGAATCACCTCCTATCAAATCATGATGTCTGCTCTTTTGAGGTCGATGTTGTATCAATGTTTGATTCTCTTCTTTGTATTTCCTACATAAAATATGAATGTATAATATAATAATATTAATAATATAAATCTCTTGATGCAATTGAATCAATAAATTGTTGTGTAAAACATATTTTCACCTGCACCACTTATCAAATGAAGATGTGTTCCGAAGAACATAGGCATGTATCACACTTATTTCTTCATGTGATAGCTTAAATATCCTTCCATTTCCTTCTAATACTTCACCTGCAACTCTCTCATCTTTTTCATCATCCCATACACATCGATTGACACTTTTAAAATCCTTCATATATTCTGTGCAAAATCCCATGACCTCTTGCATTGAATATTCCTTAGACATGCTACCTTTTGGTTTTTCCCTAATACGAACAATTTTTTTCAAAACCTTCATATATCTATCATTCTTACTGGGCCACAATGCTCTAGTTCATATTCAAGATGTATCAAAATGTTAAATATTGTTGGTGGAAATTCATGTTCTAATAGACAAAGGACTTCAACAACCTCCTACCTCAAACTATCAAAGTTCGAAGGATATAATACATGTAAACTCATTCTCTTTAATATTAGGCCCAACCTTATAATTTCCAATCTTGGTCCCTTTTCCAAACTTGATATGTTGACCACAATAGGTAAAATATTCTTGATTATGAAATGATAGTCATGGGTCTTGAGGCCTCTTAAACTATTCATCTTAGTTTGGCTTCTAATATTACTACTTACATATCCGGTGGGAAAGCGAGTATAAGACATCAAATTTAAGAATTGTGCACATTTTTCCTTTGTCCAGACATAAGGAGCACCAAGTTTTCTATATTTTTCATCATCATATTTTTCAACCCAAATATTTTGACGAATCTTTAGTTGTTTCAAGTCTTCACATGATGAAACAATATCATAAGCACCGAAAAGAGTTTCTATAATGGCATAGGCTATATTTTTCTCAGTATGCATAAAGTCAACAATATTCTTAATGTCTATATCCTTAAAGTATGGAAAATTGTAAAATATGCTCAATCTTTTTACACTGCTTTCATTACATGGATCATCTCTACTGCCACAAATCCCACCACTTTCAATAAAGAACATTATTTTTTGTCCATTCTCAATAATGTATTCATCGTTATTGGTAATGGTGCTTCATGATTCTCTTCCTGGCCATTGAAAGTGTTTTTTGTCGATGATATGGATGATCCATTTTCAGGTAAGCACGATGTCCACAATAAATACACTTATGCAAACTTCTTGAGTGCCTCACAAAATCCTGAAATTTGCAGCAAAGAAATACATGGTATCCATGAACGTTGAGACCATTCAATGTGCCATATGTAGGAATATCGTGAATCATAAACAATAAGGAAGCTATTAAAGTGAATTTGATTGAATGAACATCCCTTAATAATTCAATTTCTTCAATTCCTTTCCACAATTCCATTGGCTCATCATATAATGGCTCTAAAGAAGTATTGATTGTATCTGAAGTCACACTTTTGTTTCCAAGTATAATCAATGACAACATTAAGAAAAATGGTTCAGTTTCTAACCATGGAGGAAAGTTATAATTTATTAAAAAAATTGGCCAAGTTGACCATTTAGTACTTTGATCTAATAATGAGTTCACCCCATCTAGAGCCAAAACCAACCTTATATTACGAGGATCTTGGGAAAAATCAGGCCATCTGTTATCAAATTCCATACACATCTTAGAATCAGGTACATGTCGTTGTTTTCCATCACTGCTCTTATTTCGAGCATGCCATTGCATAAGTTCACCAATGTCTCTGCACCTATACTTTTTAAGTAATCGTGGGATTAGTGGAAAGTGGAAAAGAACCTTCCTAGGAACCACAACTGATTTCAACCCTGCTCTATACCTCCCTTCTTGAAAATTTGGACATTCTGTCTCACTTGCAAGATTTTTGCGAAACAATACACAACCATTCACACATGTGCATATGTTTTCATACCCTAAGCCTAGCTTAGTGATTTGATTTTTACATTTACTTCATTTTGTTGGAAATGTGGTGTCACGTGGTAACAACTGAATTAATAATTCTAATAACTCATCTACACTCTCATTTTTCCAACCATGCACCACTTGCAAGTTTAGAATTTGAAGGATTGTTGTCAAATGACTTAACTTGCTATTAGCATACACATGCTTTAAAGCATCCTCCATTAACTTGGCCCAATCATCGTTTAGACCCACATTCAAAATTCTATGAACTTCAACCCCTTCATCTAAAATTTTAGCATATTCATTCATGTTTGGTGCCACTCCAATGATGTTTGATACCTCTTCATCTCTCATACTACACAATTGTATCATATCTTCATAATAATTTATGTTCCAAGGGATTACACCACTATGCCATATCTTATCATATGTCGATAAATCAAATTTATTTTTCTCACCTTTCCACCAAGATAATCATTACATGGACATGGATATTAGTCCATGTCATTCTCATAGGCTATTCTCTCATCATATGCATGGTATTCATCCGTTTTCAACCTTCGATTTGACTCATATTTGATGTTCTGCATTCCAATATTAATTTGATATGTTAATTAACAAATCTCAGGTAATTTAGATAGTACAAGGACACAAAATAAACTAAGTTGTTGTTAACAACAACAACATTGACAAGGAACTAAGCTAGTCTATGAGTTTTCATTTTCTAGTTGTGAAGAGAGGTTGGGAAAATCAAGCATTTCTCAGAGAATCCAATAGGAAATGATAAAGGTGTCATAGAGGGAGGAGTTTATCAGCCTTGGAAGATTTGAATCCTCTACAGTTTGGTAGTCTTGTGGAGCATGTAGTTCTTACTGAAACTTCCCACTCTCAGTTTTGGCCAAGTTATTGTAGATTAATGATTTTGGGGGAACTTGAAGGAGCTTGAAAGAATTTGTTTTCATGAATTTTATGTCTTTTATTGCAGATTAATGATTTTGGGGGCACTTGAAGGAGATTGAAATACTTTTTTTCTAAAACTATCATGCATAAAAACTATCAGAGTTCCATTTTTATGATATTTAAGAATGCTAGAAAGTGACCACACTTGTGATTCTAGTTTATATATACTAGCTTCAACACAACAACACATGCATCAGATATATCGCTCACTAGGGTTTTCCAACCAACACAGACAGGGTCTTCCAACCAACACAGACATAGACTATGGTGCCTCTATTTATTATTCCTCCTAGTGTATCCATGACTAAGAGAACCCTATGTCTAACCACAAACCCCTTCATGAGTATATGCATAGCTAGCTGGAGATGTCCTTGCTTATGCAAGTAGTAATGATCATGCATAAACATAAATACATGGGAGGATATTTATTGGAATGGAAAATATGTTTGTAACCTTTAATCTATCCCAGTGCTCCATCAAATATTCTAGCATTGCTTAGATTGCTCATTTATGTGCTTATAGGACCGCAACACTGTTTCCTAAAGGCATTATCTATTTCCAATGTTCATTGAAGTAGTAAGAAATAATTCTAATAGAATAAGAATATGATTTGAATGTACACAATCAATTGTTGATGCATTACTTTGAAACCTGTTATGGTATTTTTCTCTTGACCAGATTGCACAATGATATGAATTCTTTTGGAATTTATAGAAAATACATTTCTTGAAATGTCAGGTAAAGTAGGAGCATAACTAGAATCCTTGATTATGGAAATGGTTTACTTATTAAATGTATAAACCAAAATGTGGCAAGGTAGATTATTTTAGTTGGTGTTTCACAGAACTAGAACCCAAAACCTTATCCATTTCAAGCATGGCAACAAGCTTGATGAAGCAAGATATTTGCGAGTCAATACAACACCAATTATGGGCTTACCCATCACAATCCATATCTATTTACATAGAAAGGAAGTGAGTGGTTCTTTATTTTTGAACTGGGTGGTGGAAATCATTTGGGTTTTGTCTGAGTTGAAGAGATTTGTGTTTTTGTTGTTGTTGAGAAGGGTGCATCTGAACGAATTCAACCCTAGTGATATTTGTTTTACTAGAGTCTGCTCATTGATTTTAGAAGAACCATGGAAAATCGTTGATTTTAGATGTTTTTTCTACTCCTCCAGAGAAGAGTAAAGGCTTCCAAATGAGTGCTCTTGAGGAGTCTAATGATGAGGGCCATGCAAAAAAAAATGGTGAAAAGGTGCCCCCTTCTACTTCTGATGGCAATGGTGCTAATAGTATAATATTGGATGTAGATAAACAAATCACATATACTGTATTGAGAAGAATAGTTGAAGCAAATGAAACCACTTCTACAACTTTTGTTTCTATCGAGTCATCTACACAAACAGTTCAAGGTTTACTTTTCCTGCTACTCCATCTAAAACTAGTTTCACAGAACCACCACCAACTCCCACAGTCATGCCATATCCTTCAGATAAAGGTATCACTCAGCCTACAATAGGGAATATTAATCCAACTTACAACTTTGGTTCATCAAGTCCTAACAAAGGACTTGTCTTCTCTTTTTCTACAAGTGGATCTATAGATGTGGACACTACCAAGACAAAGTTTGAATTCAAATTTGAAAGAAAGCCATAATCATCTTTTAGTAGTACTTCTATAGCTGTAGCTGCATCTATGTCTACATATGGATTGGAATATTCATATTCAATCTTTAAGGGTGAATCAACCTTTGTATTATCAGGTAGTTCACCCTCTTTCATAAATTCAAGCAGTATTTTCTCTACATCTACCACTGTTACCACAAATTCTACAAACTTCCCATTATTTGGTGATGTTGTCTCAAAGGTATTTCAAGAAACCTCACACTTCATATATGTATATGGAAAATGTATTTTATGTAATTCCCATTTCCAATAAATGTTTTCATACAACTAGCTTTGGATTCATCTAGAGTGTTGTGATTGGATTACAGGGATACATTTTTCACAATTGCATTCTTACCAGTGAAGAATTTTCCACAAACCATCAAAGGAATAATTCATCGAGTGGTAGTCATATCTCCTTTCCATATCTCCTTTTGAAGAAGAAGATATATTAATGAATGGTGAACAAGATTTAAATAATCTGAATAATCTACCACCAAAATAATTGTCTGGTAAAAGAGATGGTTCAAAAATTGATGATCTACAAGATGAGCTGATCCGAAATCAATGCTTAGCAATTTCGCACTATGACTTCAATTTTATCAAGACCTTTTTCTGACAATGCATGTGAATGTATAAATGACAAAAAACTTAAACAATGAAGAGAAATAACAGATAAATCAAAGAATAAAACCATCAACAAAGTTGAACACCAAAAGTTGATAATGAATTTCGACAAAATTCACCTATGTCTCCGGGCCTTTGTCTTCAGTGAGGGAGGCTTCTCTATTCAAAATTCAATGCTTAAAATATGAATCAAGATTACATCATATAGGTCTATGACTAACACAACTATATTATGCTCTGTCTCAGGAACCTGACCCAACAAACGACACTGAAAAAGGAAGAGTAGAACTCCCAAAAACTGCTTCCGAAGCTCAACTACTCTTCACTGCTCAAGACAACTTGACCTTTGCAAGTTCTTCCTCAACTTGCTTCAATATACTTGCTTCTTCTTGCTTGATTTCAAACCTCACAATGAATTGGTTTATATAGACATGAGTTAGAGGGATAAAATCCCAAAAACCCACTTCTTGTGGCACTCAAATTGGGCCAATATACCCCAAGATATGGCCAAAATCTCAAAAAATGCCAAAAAAATAAACAAAAATCACTAAAACATAGTGATAAAACCCACTTTTACATAATAAAAGGGCCAAACCCCTTGGATTGTGTAGCGCACCCATTTCAGAACTCTGGGCTTACTCGCACTCTGATACCCATTTGTACACACCATTTGTACAAAGCTCATACATATATCATATATCCCATGCATTTAAACAAATAAACACATTTAACTCGGAGCTTAAACATATCATTACTGCTATAATTAAACAATCCATAGCATTCCATATTAATTCGTATACACAGCGGAAAACATGATAACATTTACAGTAGAGACACGATAAAATGTGATAAAACATAGTTAGACACTTATCTTGTAACAATGGTGGGATCCACCAACCAAATGCAGGCCTTCCACGAACCTCCCAGCCTTAGACCGCACTGCTCATCAACTCAGCAGTGGGTCACCCCCGAGCTGGGAC
>ML803294.1:83046-99474 GCA_009831015.1 Picea engelmannii
TATAAGGTATGTTACTTATTCTTGCCTCTTAGTAAATTCAATATTTAAAACTTAAGGAAAGCGTCCTATTCTGTCCTGTTTTGTTCTAGATCTAGGTGGATCTAGGGAGATCGGTTTGTGTCCGCACTTACGGATTTATCCTAGAACAATCGGAACCATTGTACTTACCCTCACA
The DNA here is from genome assembly GCA_009831015.1 of Picea engelmannii. Taxonomy (NCBI): domain Eukaryota; kingdom Viridiplantae; phylum Streptophyta; class Pinopsida; order Pinales; family Pinaceae; genus Picea; species Picea engelmannii. The sequence goes on from ML803294.1 coordinate 83,222, forward strand.
AGCACCAAATCACCCACCCCATGAAAACAAGATGATCAATTTCTAACAAGGTGCAGAGTGATGATAGTTTTCAATTGACGAATGTGGAAGATATAGTAACATCGAATGTGCCAAACCAAATTCATCATCCACATAAATATCTAGAGTAAGAAAAATAACTTAGTATTATATGAAATTAATGGGAGTGTATTATGTTGTGTATGAAGGAATCCAAGGAACATAGAACAAGTGCCATGGATGATATCATGCTGCATATGAGACACCTTGAAGATGAATTCCAAAGAGTGATAAAGCATATCCAAAATGTTGATTTTATTTTAAGGGAAAAGAATAAAGTCCTTAAGAGTGATCCCTCCTTGGAAAATCAAAGTACACAAACTTCTACTAGTTATGACCAATATGACATTGACATAGAATCTGCTTACTCATGTAGTGTTGTAGATAGATCTATAGAATTAAACATGCCCATATTTATGTCACCTACTACTTGTATCTTCCTCTGAGGGAAGGCCTAGGATAAGAACCACATATCTCTAGGGAAGGAAATAAAGAGAGAATAAAGGAATGGAATGAGAGTATCTTTACCCATTTACACCAAAGAAATTCTCAATTTATCCAAGCCAAATACCATTAGACAATCCCGATGTAACCTATATTTCAATTATAACATAATATTGAAGTACTCAATGGATAACAATTGGGGGGGGGGGGGGGGGNTATGTGGAAATGTTGGTTTAGTAGCATAGGAAATCTATATAGGAAATGTTTAGTGGCATACTAAACCAAAAGATTAGGAATTGGAATAGGAGTTGAATGAGCTGGAGGATTAGTCCTCAACCAACCCATGATTAATTAGGAGTTTGAGGAGCTGAATTAGTCAATATACTAGCCATATCTAGTCTTCATGGAGGGAATAAATACATTTTGGTAGGGGTTTGAGAGAGAATTTCACCATTAACCAGAATCCTTCCATTCACCTTTCAACAAAATCATTTCACCTTTAGACTTTTAACTTAAACCATTCACCTTTATCCTTTATCCCCTCACCTCTCACAAAAAAACACCTCACCTCACCTAATAAATGGAAATCAGAACCACCAAACTTATCCTCACAAGCACCAAATCACCCACCCCATGAAAATAAGTTGGTCAATTTCTAACGAGGTGTAGAGTGATGATAGTTTTCAATTGACAGATGTGGAAGATATAGTAACACCATATGTTTCAAACCAAATTCATCATCCACATAATATCTAGGGTTTGCAAATGTAAATATCCAAAAGGAATAGACCCGAATACAAAACTAGAAAATACAAACAAACATCTAGGGTTTGCAAAAAAAATCTATTTACCTGTGACTTCTCTACATAAGGCCCCTTCAAATTTGAATTCTTACTTCACCTTTTGAGAAGTCTCCACATCCTCTCCACAACATTTTTATCCACCATGGAAGTTGCTTATATACCTATACAACCTCCAATGATCTAATTAACCAAAACCCCTCTCCTATGGTCGACTCCAAGCTCCAATGGTCCAATTAACTAAAATCCCTCTCCTCTGGTAAACTCCGGCTCCAATTCAGACCACACTGGATCCAATACTGCTCATGGGATCCAATATTGGTCAGTGTATAAACCCCAATTACATCTCCCTCTGCCTAGTTGAATATTTAACACTGCACCCAATCCCTCTGTGCAATATTGGTCCGGTCAAAAAACCCAAATACACCTCCCTCTACCTCGTCGAATACTTAACATTTCTCCCACTCCCTCTGCGCCCATGGACTAGTTGTATAATTACCTGAAACCCAAAACAAACCTTCCTTTTCCCCGCCGAATATTTACCATTGCACCCATGCCCTCTGTGCCCATGGACTAGCTGTAGAATTACCTAAAGTGCGTCGTATTCTCCCACCTTCTCTATGCCCTCGTCAAATTATGAAGAGCACCGTATTATCCCACCTTTCGCTCCCTCGTCAATTCCCTACGCCCTCGTCAAATTATGAATGCTATCAATACCCTATTCTCCCATTGCTTCAAAGAGTAGTTTGAATACACTAATTGTTAACATTTGTCATATGTCATGAAAGCATGTTGTGAAATCATAGCAGACAATTATTATAAAAACAATATTATAATATTATAATATTATGAAACATGAAATATTTTTCATAACCATTGATTAATATATTTTAAATCATCCATATAGCTATAGTGTATATAATTTTTGAAAATTATATTGTGTGACTAATATTTATTTAGTTTTGTTTACCCGACAATCAAATTAGTCATTTATATAGTCGCTGTTATTTGTGTGATTAATTATTTAGATGTGCTTTTTTTCCGACAATCAAATTAGTTATTTGTAACCATGTTGCAAAAAAATAGTAGAATTTAGTCATTTTTTCATGTCGTGACTAAAAGATTTAGTCACGTAGTCATTTATTTTCCAAAGTCTACTAGTGATACAAATACTAGTTTGAAGTAATTGAATTTTAGAATAATATAATTCTGAAATCACTTCAGAGATTGATTGCAAATGCTCTGATGAAATGATAATGTGCATGAATACTGCCAATTATTTGGTTGAATGAAAGTTGAAAAATGATTTGCAGGAAAAATGGTCTTGGATATGGAAATGGTGTAATCCCACAAAGAATACCGTTGCTTGCAATTGTAAGAGAGAAACATATTGAGAATAAATCTCGTTCTTGGAGAAACTTGATTTCCTATATGAAACAAATTTGGAAATTAATATGTAAAATTTCTATGATGATATCTCATGATGACTATATGTGTATGATACATATGAGTTGATGGCTATTAAAGCTGGAAAACTTGGAAAGGAGGCTACTGCTATGACACTGGAATCCTAATTGCCATAATTTACAAATTTCTAGTGAGAAATCTAGTAGTGATTTGGCACTCCCCTTGTGCAGGAAAACCTTGGAAAATGATGGATCACTCGAGGGACTATATAGCAGTGAGGGGGATGCCTAAGCATGGAGGGAGAGGATGGCAAGGGGGAGGGAGATCAATAATGCATATGACATGGTGGTTGGAATCATAAGGGTGCATCAGGAAAAGAGTAGTGAGCTAAATTCTTTCTATGGATGCTCGTGAAATAGAGCAACAACCATATGAATAAGTGATTGTAATCATTATGTTAATTATGCTGAAAGATGGGTTGATTGTTTTTTGGTGCATTTTAAGTTTTCCCTTATTCACTATTTCTTGTTGTGCCTAATTGATGTCTCTTCCTTTGAATTTTTATGGGACTGAATGCTTTGGTGTGTTTGTTTATTTGTCGCTACGTATGGTTAAGTTGATTGTGTTATGTTTTGATTATTATAAGAAGTTGCATGAGATTGTATGTCATGATTTTGTGTTTTATTTCCACTAGAGTAGTGTTAATATGTTGTGTAGGAGGCACAATTGTAACTATTTGATAGTTGGAGATTTCATTATCACACCTAGAGTTCCTAGAGCCACAACTCAAAGACTTCCTTTCCGACCTTGTGTTGGAATCTTGAAAGGGAAGTGGTACAACCTTACGGACCACGGTGTAGAAAAGGGGCTACACTTCCTTGGGTTGTGCAGGCTGAGGGGAATGAGAGTTTGTTGGTTGGAATTGTTGTGGGAATCAACAAAGTATGAAATATATTTCAGATGGAGCCAAAGGAAAGTGATGCAGGCTGCGAGGAAAGAAAGGCCGTTGGTTGGAATTTCTACCAAAATGATGAATTGTGAAATTATCTTTCATTTTTTGGGCCAGAGAGCCTAAGTATCTATGGTTTTTGGGCCGAAGTGCCTATGTATGTATATTTTTTGGGACAGTGTGCCTATGTATCTATGTTTTGGGTCAAGATTCCTATATAATTTTGTTTAGGCTGGAATTCCTGTGTGATTTTGGGTTGGAGATCCTATATGTTGATTAATGGTCAGGGAGATGGAATTGTAAAATGAATGTACATCTGTAAGGTGTTGTGCACTGAGGACAATGAAAAAACAAGGGGAAGGGGAATGTAATGTCCCTAGTTTTAATCCTCGTGAATTATAATGTAACTGTATAAATGTGATTTAGGCTGGTGAGTTGATGTGTTGGGGCAAAGAGCCTGTATTAGTTTAATATGTCCAAAGGTCGAATGGTATATTACGTGAATTCAAATAATTAATAAAAATAGTAATCATTGGCTGTGATACGAAAAGGATGAAGAACAATGGGGGGCTATGATTCCACAAGAGAGAGGGTTCCAAGGGTGGGTTATGCATGGGTATTAATCCAAAACCACATTCCTGATTTATATTATCATTGTGTAAAATTTCTATTTGTTGTTGAGTGTTCCTAAAGCCAGTTATTAAACTCTTGTAAGAGGGTGGGTGTGAGGAGTCACATCCCATATTTATTGGAGAGCATGGACATGATTACAATCATATTGGGGAAGAGTGTAAGTAAAGTCAAGAAAAAAATCAAAGAGAGGAAATTCCATATGGCCAAGGGGGAAAATTTTAGAGAGTCACGTTTTTGTATGGAGAGCAGTTTTTACTTGCAGATTTTGGGCAGCAAGAGAGGAATTGAGTGCTGGAAAGTTCACCAACCATGATTTTCTTGAAGGAATCCATTTTTTGGCTATGTGTTATGCTGAGATAGAGGTTTGTGTGCTTGTAAATCGGGTTGTGGGCCTGTAGAGAATTTTTCTATTGAGAAAATGGCTCAAGAGCATTGTGATGGCTGTTGTGAGTACTCTTGGAGTAGCCAGGATAATGTTTGGTCAACCAGATGCACAAGATCCCTGGAGGGAAGTGGAAATTCTTGAGGGATTGTGTGCAGTGAAGGGGGGTCCCATTCCTTGGGTTGTGCAGGTTGTGGGAAGCATATATGAAACTTGGGTTTTGGGGTTGTTGTGTGTGGAGAGTGGACAACTAAAAGGGACAAATATCCTTATGGAATCATAGCCTCAGCTTGGGGGTGGCTTGTTGTTGAGAGGAGATGAAAAACAACTCCTATGCCTAGGAGTTCATCCTTAGTATGCATCCAATTGGTTGATTATTAACATATAAGTGTTTTGTTATGTTCTTATGTTATTCCATTGTGTGAATGTTTTATATGAATGTTGGATATTTTCTATTACTTTAACAATTACATTCATGGTTTTATTTATGATGTTAAATGCATTTAGAACATGGTATATGTCATATGATTAAATTTATGTGTGATTTGTAGTTGTTAAGCTACATGAAATTATTAAGTAGGAAATTGTTGGCCCTTGACCAAGTTTTGAGGATTCTTGGTCATGTTTGACTTGATTTTGGGACTTCGACAGGCTATTGAAGGCAGAGCGCAAGATGAAGCGGAGATCGCGAGATCTCGACCCCTTTTAGGGCCCTTTTTGGGATTTGGGATTATGTAACGGGTATGGGAATGTCAGCCCATGGGTTTACCCATGCTTAGGCCTATTTTGTAATGTATAAATAGAAGGCTAGGAAATGTAAGAAGAGGCAGTTGCAAGTTAGCTAAGTGCTAGAGTTGGATCTGTGTGATCAAGAGTTGTAAGTGCTTTGGTGCATACTATGTGAGGCTTGTAGAGCTAAGTGCAAGTCATTGTAAGAGACTGTGGAAGGTTGCGTGCTTAGATATACATGGGAAGGAGGATCTAGCGAGATGTGCAGATCTCATGTCCTCTGCAGAGTAGGGTTTTTAAGGCTCTGTGCATGTAACTGATTGAAGAAGATAATAAGGAAGACAAAGAGTTGGTGGACGTAGCCCCAAGGTGGGGGTGAACCACATACATGTTGTGTTTCTCTACTTTATGCGATGTATTGATGTGTTTATATGTTAATGTGCTTAGTGCTTTAATGTAGATGAATGATCTCTTGATGCTTAGTGCTTAATGAAATGGATGGATGTTAGATCTGACTTATATACATATGCTTAGTTCTTGAATCTACTAGATCTGATCTGTTTCGTCATGCTAAGTGCTGCTAGATGCTAGATCTAGTTGAATACTGTGATGCTCTATGATTAGGGTTTAACTGTGTTGTAACTGAGACTGAATATTGATGAATGTTAACTGTTGAGTGCTCTGTTAAGTGTTAGAATCACATATATGTTTCCCAACTAAGGTTGCAGACATCTGAGTCCTGTAATCACCCTTGCCTCTACCTCGGGTGAGACTTCATCTGCTTCGCAGATGTTGCCGAAAGGGCTGGTAGTTAGGGTTTTGGTGGTGTGTTGTTGTAGCGTTGAACCCTGGGTCTGCCCCCGTGCCAACAAATGGTTCCATTGTTGGGACTTGAAACTGTGATTACTGGGAATTGAGGAAAAAGAAGCTTTGTGTGAAGATCCGACCTGGAATTGTGAAATCTTTGTACGTAGATTTGTCGCTCTAGTGTATAGTATTCTACTCGATCTGTGAAGCTCTCTGCCAATAAGGGTCAGATCCGAAGAAAATATGTAAGATCTGCAAGCTCTATGCTCTAATAAAGGTAAGAATAGTAAAAAGTTTTGGATCTGGAAGCTTTGTGCTCTACTGAAGATAATATTAGTGGAAAATTTTGTTTCTAAAGTATGGATCTAGGTATGTTTGATAGGATTTGTCCTAGCTTGAAAACTAGGGCACTGATAGATGAAAGAAGATTTGATATGAGTAGATCTGATAAGAATAGTGAAAGATATGTTATACCTATGCATAGAGAGAATGTTTGGACTAAAAAATGGATGCATGATCATAGAAAGTATTTTTTGCAAGTTAGCTACCATGATCCTAGTGCGCAGTATAGGAAAGGATGGGGATCATTTAAGACAAAGAGAGGATTAACCCTTTGTTATAGTTGCATAAAACTGGGACATCTAGCTAAAGAATGACCTGGAAGAAGACCTAGTTTCCTCTGTTGCAAAGCTATAAACCATGAAGTTTTGGATTTCTATAGAATGATTTCTAAGGTTGAAAGGATGAATATGAGACAAGAAGACCACGATAAAGGTCAAGCAACTGAGATTATGACAGAATCCCAGAAAGAATTAGAAAAAGTATTGCTACAGATGAAAGAAACCCTGAATGGCCACCGACATATCATCTTATTAGAGATCTTCAAAGAAAAAGAATGCATTGAAGTAAGAATAGGAGACTTTGACATTGACTGTGTTCTGGATGAGGAAACACATGTGAATATCATGATAGAAAGAACTTGGAAAATTCTAGGAAAGCCTATTATGATTCCTTCATTAGGAGGAATAGGATTATTCAGAGGAAATCTGATCACCCTATGTGGAAGACTTACCCATATATCTATGAGTGCCAATGGAACTTCGACAGAGGCAGAATTTGAAGTTGTTAAATTTATTGAGAACAATGCTCCATTTTCTATGTTACTAGGAAAACCTTGGATTGAAGGAGATCAGGCCAGAATGAAAGAAGAAGAAATCTTAGAGCAGAAGAAGCAAGAGTTGAAAGATTTCATGACTAGGAGTATCACACACTTGATTGAAGAATAGGAGAAATGAGAAAATATATTTAAGACTAGAGACTTGGATGTCGAAGTAGGAATAACACTAGAATATTCACAAAAGACTGAAGTACCTATTCCAGATATAGATGAAGTATTACCCCTAATTTATAGGAAATAGTCTCACCAGCGCGAAGTTACTTTGCCAAAAGAAGACAAGAATCAGAATGGAAAAAGGAATTCTGAGAAGAAGCTCACTGGAAAGAAGGCAAGAAAACTAAGTAAGAAGAGATCTAAAATCGAAAAGTTACAGAAGGTTCCAGAGGGAACTTGGCAGAAGGAAAATTTGCAAAATTGGAACTTCGTCGGGATATCAGAACTATGTCACATGGCACTTCGCCATGGCGATGCAATATAGCCGTTGGGGACAGTATAACCGTTCGACCGACGGCCCAAACAGGTAGAAAGGAATTTATGATAATAAATTTTGCCACCAGACTGTTGGGACCACGCCATAACAGACATAACTGAGTTAATGAAGGTTTCTCACCCGTTGTAAGAGATCCGTTGCCAATTTATCTATTTATGCCATCGCGCCACACAACGAGAACACTTTTTCTAACCGTGAATCTAAGCCCACTGACTAGTTGATTTCACACAGTGATCATCACGCTATTACCATCCATCCTGTTGCATTGAGCAGTTACTCTTTTAACCCGAGATATTCAATCACAAGCGTGCATGTCAGACGAGCTTAGCACTGTAGAGAAAATTGCAAAGAAGTTCTCATTGACCTAATGACTGAAAGAGTAATGTCTGAAAGATAAATGTCTGCAAGTATTCAAGAATCATCGACGAGAGGAGTGAAAGCCTCTCTGTCGACTGCTCACAGAGACGGATCATCCCGACCATCAGCAAAAAAGAGAACAAAACACAGAGATGACCTAGAAAATGCAAAGTTGATCCTGACTATATTGCCCGATTACATCCTACCTCTGGCCGACGCACTGAGTCGAGATAGTGTGCCAAGAGATTTAGAGTACTCCATGATTACTGCATACCTCCCGAAGGGGATACACATAGTTCGAGCACAGGAGGACAAGATCACATCGTTGAAGTTCAGTGACTTCAACCTCGGAGATCGCAAGAGATATAGTATGTTCACCTCGTATAAATACCTGACCAGGATGAAGGGGAAGAACTCAAAGATAATCCCCCAACCTTGGATGATGAACCTCGCACAAACCACCCTTCTAAATGTAATGAAGATCCCACACTTCGGAAGGCACTGGGAAGTGAACGCTTGTGTCAAGCTATTGCTTTCATGTTACCATGGTGGTTACTTATGGCTAGACCACCGTATTACAGTTAACCCAATGTTGATCCATAGGATCATGGGATTAAGTATGCAAGGACCCGACCTAGGATTTCTATCTAGGAAAAGCCACAGATCACACGCTAGCACAGAAGATCAAGGATACATACGACGATGTTGAAAAGGGAACGCGAGGCGACAAGGTATCTTCCATCTAGAATGTCGCAGTGCGCCTAGCCTGCCAGCTAATAGTCGAAAAGTTAGTAAGGAAGAAAAAACCTACGCAAGTCACGAGATTTTTTGTTGACCTCGCAGGGAAGTGCATGGAAGGCTTGCACATGAACTGGGTGAAGTACCTAGTTAATCAGCTGGAACTAGACTACCACAAAGAACAGGGTCAGGGATAAGAGTTTCACTTTAGCTAGCTCCTGATCCTCATCACCTTTGTTTCCTGGGAGATGCCGGAAGGTGAGACCTTCCTAGATATTGAACCATTTGAGCCGCTTGCTGCAAAGTTCACTACCCTTTGGTACTCGAGTGATATGAACAAACAGTGGCAGCCGAATGCTATTTTTCACACCTATTACCTGCAGTTGAAGCAAGCCATCGAAGTTGAACCTCGCATGAATCCGAACACCCTACAAAGGTTCTGACCCCTGATGAAGTTCTTCGCAGATCGACACTTCATCTACATAACAACATGAGTCGATGAACATAAGGAGCAACTTCAGTCGTACTACAAGCTCACAGAAGAATACCTGGAGGAGATCACTAAGGACTAGCCCGCAGACCTCCTTATCCCCACAAACCCTGCAGAGATGTTTGGCCTTGATAGCCTAGAGACCACGCATAAAGAACATGATACACCTGGGCCCAATAGAACGAAGAAGACTGAAGAGGTCCAAGATTTAAGAAGTGTCTGAGGAAAGACTGCTTTAGTATCACCTGACTGAGGGGTGATGAAGAAGTAGAAGAACTAAATGAAAAAGGAGATGAACAGAAACCAGGCGAAGTTAAACCGCCCAGAGACGAGGTTGATCCCCTAAAGAAGAGGAAGGTTTCTCCCCCAAAACCTTCTTCCTAGAAGAAATTGAAAGCCACCATGACCAAGATGAAGATTGTGCTTACTACCAATGATTTTGACTTCATCATCGCAACTCTCAACGATGCTTTGCTAAAAATCATGGAGAAACAAGAAGCCAAGCAGGAGGAAATGTACGATAGAATTGAGTTCAAAATTCAAGGGGTACAGTAGGCCCTTCAGTCCAGCCGCACAGTCTCCACTGCGCCGGTACCATCAGGAGAACTAGAGTTGGGAGATGATCCAACCCAACTCCACCGACTAGCTGATGCGGTTGAAGCTCCCCTTCGTTGCGCTCAAGAAGAAATAGAACAAGCCACCCAGGCCTTGAAGAAAGTACGAGGCATACTCATAGAACAATGCAGAGTTGCAGAGCAGGAGAAGGTTTCTCTCTAGGAAAAAATTGAAGAAGAGAAAGTACAGATGCAACAAGAAAAAGAGCAGTTGCTCACAAAGCAACTCAAAGTGAAAGAAGCAGTCAACAAAGAACTCTGCTCTGTGACAAGATTAGAGCCACAAGTAGAAGACCGAGTCACGCATCAAGTAGAGAAGCTTGCAAAATCTATCCAATAGGTACAACAAAGAATATCAGACTTAGAGCTCTGCCCAGTGCCCATTACCCTGTAGGATGTGAGGGACCAAAGAGAAGCAACTGCTCGAAGCGCAATTGAGAGAATAAAGGCCCTTTCCATGGAATGTAAGAAACTCATTAATCGCAGTGCCTAGACCTATGATAAACTCACTGAGAATCCAGAATTGAAGGCACTGGAGTGGCAACTCCAAGAGGTAAAGTATCAAGCAGAAACGATATAGGCACAGTTGAAGCCCCTAGCAATAGGTCCACACTATCCAAAGAAAATTCATGGAAGTGACTCAGAGGCTCCAACTTGTATAGGAGAAGTCTTACCAACTATTCACAAAGATCAAAGGATGAGGAGCGAAACTGGAGAAAGTCATCACTATAGTTGAAAAGTGCCTAGAGGGACCTGTCAACCAAGCAGTCATACAAGAGTTCGTTGAACAAGAGGTTGTGGCACAAAACAAGTCGAGGCAGCTCGAGCCACGCTTAAGGATTTTGAAGCATAACTATTTAGATTAGAGTGACTCAAGACGAGTCACAGGTGAGTGTTGGGGGCCTGTTGGCCCTTGACCAAGTTTTGAGGATTCTTGGTCATGTTTGACCTAATTTTGGGACTTCGACAGGCTATCGAAGGTGGAGCACAAGATAAAGCAGAGATTGCGATATCTCAACCCCTTTTAGGGCCCTTTTTGGGATTTGGGATTATGTAAGAGGTATGGGAATGTCGGCCCATGGTTTTACCCATGCTTAGGCCTATTTTGTAATGTATAAATAGAAGGCTAGGCAATGTAAGAAGAGGCAATTGCAAGTTGGCTAAGTGCTAGAGTTGGATCTGTGTGATCAAGAGTTGTAAGTGCTTTGGTGCATACTATGTGAGACTTTGGTGCATACTATGTGAGACTTGCAGAGCTAAGTTACAAAACTTATCGAGATAATTTATGAATATGTCATTCATTAAGAACATAAAGATATCTAGCGCATTGGTCAGACCAAATGGAACCAGTACAAACTCATAATGTCCATACTTGGTTTTAAAGGCTATCTTACTAATGTCTTCTTCCTTGATTCTTACCTCATGGTATCTTGATCTCAAGTCTATTTTCAGAAATATCTTTGCTCCTCATAGCTGATCAAAGGTCATGAATTCAGGGTAGAGGGTATTTGTTCTTCATAGTGTATTTATTCATTTGTCTGAACTCAATATACAACCTCAATGTTCCATCCTTTTTTTCCACAAAGTGTATTAGTGCTCCCCAAGGTGAAACACTTGGGAGTATGTACCCTTTCTTCAACAATTCTTCCAACTCCATTTGTAATTATTTTAATTCTGGTGTACTCATTCTATAAGGTGTATTTGATACCGGGGAAACTTCTGGTACTAAACAAATAGAGAAATCTATATCCTTCTTTGGTGGAAATCCAGGTATTTCTTGGAATACATATTCAAACTCTTGCAATACTGTAAAATATTCAAGGCTTGGCCCTTTTGTAGTTTTTGGTTCCTCCACATGAGCTACATACAATTGAAAACCTTTCCTAAAACATCTCTTTAGCTCTAAATATGAAATCTCCCTGATAGAAATGGGCCTCAAAATTCCTTTCACAATGCCCTATTTTCATCAAGGCATGGAGATGTCTTGTTATAGAAATCTACGACAACATGATGCATGTCCTACCAATCCATCCCAATCATGATATCATAATATCCTAATGACATGATATTCATATCAACAACTGCATTTACTCCATTCAGATTGATTGGACATCCTTTGATTGTTTCATTGATCCTTCTTTTGGTTCCAGTGGCTAGCTGAACAAAACTTGTTTTTTCAAGCTTATCTTTTTCCAAATGTAATATGTCCATTAATTTAGGATAAATGTAACAATAAATTTTTCCCAAGTCAATTAAAATAGAAACAAGTTGATTAATGATCTTTCCTTCCACTTTGATCATATTGGATTGATATTCTTCTTGTCGATCTTGTAAGGATGCATATATTCTTGGAATATTTCTTCCCATGTCTTCTACTGTAGTATCCTCTTGGATGTTGTGCATGGTCTTCATTTTATCTTCTCTGTGAGGAAAATCCTGATTCCTTGTGCATGTGATCTTCTTTGCATCCCCAACATTTTATTGGTGGTCTTCCCCTTTTTCCCAAGGAGTCTTCCTTATTGGATTCATTCTTAGTAGACTGATCTTGCTGATTTACATTAGGACTGTTTCTATTGAAAGGAGGTTTGAATCCCTTCCTTCTCCGATCATACTTCTCCTTCCAATACTTTTGCAAGGATTCTTTGCCCTTTCCTTGCTCATACATGTACTTATCCTTTTTAATGTTTTCAGTCAAAGTTATAGGCTTATCATATTGAATCTTCTCTTTATAAAATGATGGTTGTCCACTCAAAATTTTTTGTATCTTTATCTTCTCATCCTTGATAAATCCCACATACTTCATCAACCCTAAGAACTTATTTTCACATTCTCCCATGATCATGCTCCCCAACCTAAGTTCAAAGAACTCTTTCATATTCTTGTCATAGTAGTGTTATGAAAGATACTACTTTTGGAAATATCTCTTGAATTTCTTCCAAGTGATATTGTTCTCATTGATTTGTTCAACTTACTTCAGCTGACCCCACCATGAAGTAGATTTTCCAAGCAAATGGTAAGTGAAAATTATGGCTTCTATATTAGAGGAGTAGTTGTTTAATTGAAAATACTTCATGATTCCAAGCAAGCAGACTTCAACATCATATTGTCTTTCTCTTTCACCATCAAATGATGGTGTCTTAAGCTTCCTCAACTCTCCTTGCAAATCGTCCAACTCATCTATTCTTCTTTTATGTCTGGAAAGAGACACTTTTGGAATACTCATTGAATCCTCATATGCATAAGACTTCTTAGCCAAGTAAGGAGGTGAGTGATGTCTATGAGTTCTACTAGCCCTTCTTGAATGACTGACTCTTTTGTAGTTATCTCTTCTTTCATACTATCTACCTTATCCCCCTTTTCTTGAGCATGATCCATTCCTTGCTTGCCTCTGCAAGTGATTTAGGATTTGCATCATTTGGGAATTTATTTAATTCTATTCTTTCATCATCTTCTCATTATCGACTTTGTAACTCTGCACTTCTATTCTCAATCTTCTCACAGTCTTTATTAATGTTTCTGGCTCCACTCGGCTCCTGTGACCATTAGATTCCGTCTTAGCATTTCCAACACTGATATTTTTACCTTTGGCTTCTCTATAATGATTGAAGGCTCCCTTTCCTTCCTCCATTTATCGAATCTACATTCTTATCTTGAAATGATGTGTTTATACCCTTAATTATGCAAGAAAGTGTGCATGAAACATAATTTCTGTTAGCTAAAAGAATAAACATGTATACACATTTTTGGAAAAAGGACTGCAAGAACACACACACACACACACACACACACACACACACACACACATATTGTTTCTTAAGGTCAACAATCATCTTATTCCCAATTAACTATGATATCTACTGGTGAAATTTGTTTTTGAGTGCATAAATGGATTCCTTTCTCCAAGATCTTTCCAACAACTATTTGTTTGCTTAATTATGAGCTCAAAGTTAAAATTTATGCCCTTCTAAAGTTTTCTGGGCATTTTCCCTTCAACATGAGTCATTCTATTCGACGTGGCCTCCACGTGGACCCTCCCCACATGTGTTGGATGACGTAGCAATGACATGGCTATTGACGTGGATTTAACCACCAACCAACCGGAATATCGAAATACCAGAATGTCCCACATATTGGGTATAACAAATTTACCAACTTAATGAGAACTGACCTCAAAACGAGAAATCTAGCCCAAAAATATCATATTTTTGGGTAAAAAACACAAAAATCAACCACCAAATCAAAAAGCGGTGCTACCAATAGCACCCTTTTTTTGGAGGTGGTTAAAATTGTGACTTTTTTGAAACCGTGCCCTTGACATTATGAATAGAACCCTGACAAAACCATGAAATTGACCCTCGAATAAAAAAGTGATGCTACCAGTAGCACCATTTTTTTTGAGTTAAACCTATGACCTAATTGAAATTGTGGCCTTGACCACTGAGACCACTTTTTTTCAGTTAAAACTATGACGTAACTAAAACTATGGCCTTGACCAATGAGACCACTTTTTTTTGAGTTAAAACTATGACCTAATTTACACTGTAGCCTTGACCACTCGCACCACTTTTTTTGACTTAAAACTATGACCTAATTGAAACTGTGGCCTTGACCACTAACACCTCTGCAAATAAAACACTCGAAATTGACTCCTAAATATAAAAGTGTTATAACTTGATAATTTATTTATCAATTAATTTTATTTTTTAAAATAATTTACATCAAGACAATAATGAATTGGAAAAAAAAATACCCGTAAATAAATTATTTAATTAAATGAAAAAAACAAATTTTCTTTTGGGAAAAAAAAAAAATTATGTTGAAAAATAATGCAAATTGATAATTTTTAATAAAAATTAAAGAAAATAAACTTAAAAAAAAAAAAAAATCTAAAGTTTTGGGGAAAAAAATTAAAAATAACACTTAAAACAAAAAAATTTGAAGAAAAAAATTGAAAAAAATACTTTCAAAAAGCAAATTAAAAAAATAAAATAAAAAACAATATTAAAAAAAATTATATTAAAAAAAAACTAAAATACATTTAAAAAATATCAAAACTAAACTAAATTAAAAAAATTAAAATTTAAAACTAAACTAAATTAAAAAAAAACTAAACTAAACTAAAATAAAATTAAACTAAATTAAATTTTAAAACTAAAGAAAATTAAAAAAAATTAAAACTTAAAAAAACAAATTTTAAAAATTAAAATTTAATTTTACTAAACTAACCTAAATTAAAACTAAACTAAATTAAAAATAAATAAATAAACTGAAAAAAAACTAAAAAAAAACCTAAAATTGAAAATTTAATTTTAATTTTGAGTTGTTTGGGCTACGTGGAGGTTGAGGGGGCGATGCCAAGACCTTCCTTCCCCGCCCCCGCATGGGACTAGGTACTGAACTATGGGGGGTTGGGGCGATGTCGAACATCGCTCCATCACCCCCAACGTGACCCAAACAACCTAAATTTAAAACTAAAACTAAATTTTAATTTTAAAAATTTGTTTTTATTTATTTAATTTTGTTTAGTTTTAATTTAGGTTAGTTTAGTTAAATTAAATTTAAATTACTATTATTTTTTTTTGTTTGTTAATTTGTGCGAGACCTGTTGGCTACGCGATTAACCTGTGGTTTGAGAAACCGCGACTCAGGGGCATCTAAGCCGTCAAAATCACCTGGGGATCGCACCCGGCCTGAGCCACACCAACCCTTAACATGGTTGGATTTTTTGTCCCCGCAGGTTTCGAACGGGTGACTTTAACATCACGGAGTGGCTTAACAACACACTCCGTCACCGACTGTCCTACACCTCGGGGACAAATTTAAATTACTATTATTATTATTATTTTCAGTTTTAATTTTTTTAATTTTAAAATTTAATTTAGTTTAGTTTAGTTTTAAATTTTATTTTTTTTGCTAGCGTGTCTGTGACTTGCGGGACTAGCCTATGGATGAGAAACCACGACTCAAGAGTATCTAGGTCGTCTAAATCACTTGGGGATCATACTCGGTCTGGGCCACACCAACCTTTCGCTGGCTAGATTTTTTAGTGTCTTCTCCCGACAAGTTCAAACCTGGATCGCCATGAAGAACGATGCCCATCAAAACCAATCACGCTAAAGAGATTTGATAATTTTTTTTTTTTTAATTTAGTTTTGATATATATATTTTTAAATTGCATT
>ML803294.1:99517-131640 GCA_009831015.1 Picea engelmannii
TACAAAAATATTTGTTTTTTTTTAAGGTATTTGTTTTTCAATTTTTTTTTCTTTAAATTTATGTTTTAAGTATTATTTTTAATTTTGTTTCCCTAGGAAAATTTAGAATTTTTTGTTTTTTATAAGTTTTTATTTTTTTAATTTTTTATTAAAAAATTACAATTTACATTATTTTTCATCATAAATTGTTTTTTTTTCTTTATTTCCAAAAGAAAATTTGTTTTTTCATTAAATTAAATTAAAGAATTTGTTAAGGGGTATTTTTTTCTCAATTCAATTATTTTCTTAATGTAAATTATTTAACAAAAATAACAAAATTGATTGATAAAAAAATTATCAAATTATAACACTTTTATATTTAGGAGTCAATTTTCAGTGGTTTAATTGTGGTGGTGCCAGTGGTCAAGGTCATAGTTTCAATTCGGTCATAGTTTTAACTCAAAAAATAAAAGTGGTGCTAATGGTAAAGGCCACAGTGTCAATTAGGTCATAGTTTTATCTAAAAAAAAAGTGGTGCCTATGGTAGGCCACAATTTCATTTAGGTCATAGTTTTAACTAAAAAAAAAGTGGTGCCAATGGTCAAGGCCACAATTTAAATTAGGTCATAGTTTTAACTAAAAAAAGTGATGCTACCAGTGGTGCTACTGGTAGCATCGCTTTTCAATTCGAGGGTCAATTTTAGGGTTTTGTCAAGGTTCTGCTCTTAATGTCAAGGGCGAGGTTTCAAATAAATTGCAATTTTAACCACCTCCAAAAAAAGGGTGCTACCGGTAGAACGAATTTTTGAAACGACGGTAAAAAGGAGACCTTTAAAAAAATGAGAACCCTAGAGAGTTCTAGTTAAGTTGGTAAACTTTGTTATATTAGAGATATGTAACATGCACGATATTAGCATTTAATATTTCCTATATCTGGTTATCTGAGGCATCGACCCATCGATATATCGGGATACCGGGACGTCAAAAAGGAATGTGGCTTGGAAACTTCCAATTTCTTGGGGTCCAGTTAATCTGGAGAGACAAACTCCCTCCTAATCTTTGACTAAGATATTAATGGCCCAAACATCTTGTTCCCTCAGATACAACAATTGGGGTTTAACCCTGTGTTCAAAGCTGCATATGGCCCATTCCTCAATCCGCCCACTCAAATCAGACACATGTAAACTTCCAATTGGCTAACTGAATGACACCTAATATATGGCTTTTGAGATGCTACTGACGTGGTCTTGACCACCAACCCACCGAGGCATCAACCCACCTTGGTATCGGGTATCGACTCTCCTGCACTTGACATTACTTACATGTTTATGATATTTGGTATCCAGGGTATCGACCCACCGGGGAACCATCCCACAAGCCTTGTATATAACCCTACCAATCGACGTTGGTATGGTCCACCATCCCACCTATGCACTAGTCTATCAGCCCACCGTATTCAACTCCACGCAACTCTGTCCAACAAATGGAAATCCAATGCCAATCCGGTCCACTGACCCACGAGGGAAACGACCCACTGGATTCATACTCCACATAAAATATATCCAATAAAGGGATATCCATTGTTGATCTATTCCATCGACCCACTAGCCCACCACCAAAAGTTTACATTGAGTGTAGGGTCTGTAGGGTTTCGTGGCTTCCTTTTCACACACAAGTCATACACATTTCCTTTTTGCTTATAAATAGTTCAGAGAAACCTTCCATTAGATCTTAATGCTGAAATTGAGAAAGTTAGGGCTCAATGGAAAGCCAAATCCAAGAGGAATCATCTGAACATGGTTTCCAAGGATATTGAGATAGGGTTTCACCACAAAACTCTCCCCTTCGACGTTGTCCTTTAGTAATTAATTGATTTAAAATAAAAATTTAAGAACTTATTCCCTCTCATGTAGCAGACCCTTTCAAATGCCTAGTATTGTAAACCAATAGCTCTGATACCATTATGTGAGGTATACAACCATCGCCACAGGCTGGGCATGCCTACCATTCCCAAGAACCACACTTCTTGAGCTATTTCAAAAATTTGATACCAAACAACTAAATAAAGAAGCTTGAAAGATACACTTGCATTAATCAAGATTCATGTTAAACTATGAAAGAATGGAATATATGCCATGCACAACATTAACCAACAATAAAGCACACTATAAAAACATATCTCAAAGGTAATAATCAATACACAATGGAATTAAATATCTATAAGGAGAGAATCACATGACAAAGAGAACTTATCTTTAATAATAAAAAAACCAACCACCAAGTAGCTACAAACCAAGGGCATTCCCCCCAATCTTAGACATCGTTGTTCTAAGTATCAACAACAGGTCACCCCCAAGACAATGTTATGAATCCACGAGGATGGGTTCCATAGTGACAGTCAACTTCCCAAATCAGTCAACACTCAAGATCTCAAAGGTCTCTTAACACACAACAATCCAAAGTACACCATCTATCCTCCCCCAGCCTGCATCACCCAAGAGAATGAACCCCCTTCACTGCCATGTGGTCCCTCAATATTCCCACCTCTTTCTAGGGCTCCAATGCAACTGGTCAAGAACCTCAATGCTGGAACTCTTAGGATTCACAACTTTGAATAAGGTTTATCGAACGCCAATGCATATCAAATATACAAGCATCAATTCATTGTTATAAATAATCTAGTACTTCCTATAGCCAACCAAGCATGGCTATTGTCCTTCAACAATTCCTTTCCTCTTTTCCCAGGAAAATCAAGAACGAGAAGGAAGAGAGAATTAGAGATAAATCCTCGCAAAATGAGTTGGTTCACAATGTAAAAATGGCCAACCCAGTCACTAATTTAACCCAAGGAAACAAGAACAAGGTTTAAATATCAAGATGCCCCAAGGCTAGTGTAGTCTCCCCAAGAAACTCATGTGCCCACTCATACACCCTCCCAACACAAACATAGGTGATAATTAATTAAACAAGGATTAAAGGTTTATCCTCTTGGTCCCCCCCTCTCTCTTGGATTCATAGCCCCCTATAACTCTTATCCTTATCCATCCTGCAACCAATGCTGTAATTTTATTATTATTGAGTTCAAAACATTACATTTCCTAGGCACTTTGGATCACTTCAGTTTTATAGGCACTCTGACCTTTCATCAAATAAACAATTACATTATTTTCCTACAAGGGAAGAACCTATGCATAATATTTTTATGGATAAAATTCTTGAGGATACCAACCAAGGGACTCCTTCCGAAGGGGATTCTTTCTCTTTTCCTTTCTTTGGAAACATTGGTTCCCCTTGATGGCCACTTTAAACATTCATGGATTGATGGTTGGACTACCAATTTCATTGTGGACCTCTATGAATGTTCCAAATTCTTTAGAGGCTTATCAGATTAGAATCTTATGTCAAGGGCATGAAATTGATGTTGATCCTTTACCTTCTTCATCAGTGAAATATAATCCTCGTCCTTCTTCCTCATCTAGTGAAATTCTAATTATTAGTAACTAAAAGTCTAAAAGGAATAGGAAGAGGAAGAATAAGAAGAACAAGCAAAGACAAAGGGGAATCTAGTCACTACAAGTCATATTGGAGATTGGAAGATAGTCACTGCAAGTCATGCTAGCGATAAGAAACCAACCACTTTGATTCATGCTAGGGGAAAGTCACCAAGGCATTCTAAAGATAGGCAACCAACTGCTGCAAGTCATGTTGGGAGTGAGAATCTAGTCACTACAAGTCATATTGGAGATTGGAAGATAGTCACTACAAGTCATGCTGGCGATAAGAAACCAACTACTCTGATTCATGCTAGGGGAAAGTCACCAACCAATGCATGCCATGTTGGGGAATATGGTGGAACATGACATGATATAGAAAACATAGTACTGCAGATAATTGAAGAGGAACAACAAATTTCAAAGACAAAGGGTGGTGTCTAAAGACACTATTACAACACTTAAGAAAAGAATACTATGATCAAAACATCATAGTGCATATTTTATCTCTTGATTACCATGATCACTATCTACATTCTTGATAATGACCCAAGGGGTATGCTATTTATAGCCTCAAGATATAACCAACTTCCATAGAGTCTGGAATATATTTTCCACATGTAACCGTCAGTTGTTAGAGTTGACTATGCCAAATCCATGCTGTTGAGTTAGCTTGACAAGGATGCTCAACTTGAATGCCTATGGTTCCAACTCATAGTCGATTGTTGGGCTAGTATATCCAATGCTCAACTATCTTTGACTGCTGGTCAATTGTCTGACTGAAAGGAATGTTGACTACTTGACCGACTCATGTAGTGTGTTGGTTGATCACCCGATTGACTGTATCGAGGTGTAGGTCAACCTATCGACCGATTGAACCAAAGGGATGTGTGATGAACCAACAATGACTCATGTTCCAACACCCCCCCATCAACACCCATCTATGGAGATTTAGGAGGTGAAATTATGTCATTATGACACCCCCCCATAATTGCATCTTCATGAAGCCCAAGCATCATATAAAGATTGATAAATCTGGCTTTAGCTAAAGGTTTGGTGAATATATCAACAACATGATCATATGTTCTACAATATTCAAGAGAGACAATGTTTTCATGAGCCAAATGTCTCAAATAATGAGCATGGAGCTCAACATGCTTAATATTACTATGGGAAACAAGATTGTCAACAACATGTATAACACTCTGGTTATCACAATATATTGTAGTCGAGGTATGAATAGGAAGGAAAAGTTCTCCCAAAAGTTGGTGAATCCATACTACTTTAGTAGCTTCGTGAACGACACCATGATATTCTACTTTTGTATTCAACAAAGAGACTAACTTCTATTTATTGCATGACCACACCAATGGTCTAGTTATATAGTGAAACACATATCCAAAAGTGGACTTCTGATCACCACTGTCACCATCCTAGTCGGATTCGGTGAAGCCGACCAACGAATCTGAACTTTGACAATACTTGATTCAAAATGAGTGGTACCCTTGAGATAGTGGAAAATTCATTTGAATACTTTCTAGTGGCTTTCTTTAGGGTCCTACAACCACACTAACAACAAAGGAAATGTCAGGTCGACTATGATTAAGATAAATAATATTGTCAACCAATTGTCGATAAAGTGTAGCATCGACTACATGTGTTTGACAAGTTTTGGTAAGCTTTAATCCAGACTGAAAAGGATTAACACAAGGTCCACAATCAACCATCTTAAAATATGTCAACAGATCCATCACATATTTAGACTGAGAAATGAAAAATCCATCACATAGTAGTAATACTTAAAGACCCAAAAAATAGGGAAGAGTACCAAGATATGTCATGTCGAAGGAGTTAGCAAGTTGTTTCTTCAAACTAAGGATGAGATCATTATTATTTCCAGTAATGAGTAAGTCATGTACATATAAACAACAATCGAAGTGTCTCCATTTGTGTAGAGTAGATACAAGTTGTGATTAGATTCACACAGTTTGAAATCAAGTCAAAGAAACAAATTGTTGATCTTAGCATACCAAGCTCGGGAAGCCCACTTCAAACCATAAAGCGACTTCTTGAGTTGACAAACCATATTATAATTTGTTGCAAAACCAAGTGTATGTTCCATGAAAATTATTCATATATGTATTCATGAAGGAATACACCCTTCACTTCCATCTGATGGATTTTCCATTCAAAACAAGCATCAAGGGAAAGAATTAGTTGAACATAGTTCATCTTTGAGATAGGGGAAAAGGTTTCAGTGTAGTTGATGACTTCTTGTTGAGAAAATACTTTTTAAACTAGGCATGCTTTATGTTGCTAAATAACACCTTTAAAGGTAAATTTGGTCCTATAGACCCATCTACACTTCACAATGTTCTTTCCTTGCGATCAAGGAACTAAGTACCAAGTGTGATTCTTTGACAAAGAATCATTTTTTATTTGCATAGCTTGCTCCCATTTAGGTCATCCTTCAACATCTAAGTAGACAACATGATCATGAGTTTCAAGTACATGAGTCATAAAGGAAACACTGGTATGTTGCTTCTAACTTTGAGTTTGTCATCCATAGGAAACATCCTCGACATCATCTCCAACAACTGCAATTTTCTTGGAAACCCATCTGGGTAGAAAATAAACAAGTGAAGTAAGGTTCATGATAATGGGTCAATAAGAATTCAGAGGGTCTTCAGTCAACGAACCAGTCAAAATAGAGGATGACAAACTAGTTGACTTGGAGGTCGATGGTATAATTGAAATAGGAACAAAGCTCGATTGTCTAGTTGAAGAACTGAAATACAAAATAGGATAATAAAAGACAACATCAAAGGGATCATCATGCAACAATCCAAAGGAGGGATTCAACAACTTAATTCCAGGAGACTTCTCATCAAAATGTACATTTCACCTAATACTGATTTGTTGTTTGATAAGATAAAAAATCGATAGGATTTCGACTCTTTAGGGTATCCCATCATGATGCAAGCATGACTCTTTGCATCCAACTTTTGTCTACAATCATAAAAAATGTGAGCCTAGGAAACACATACACACAAACGAAGGTGTCCGACTGAAGGATTCTTTCCACACCATTGTTCGACTAGAGTCATGGAAGGAATACTTCAAGTCAATATTTGATTGGGAAGATAGTTTACACAATACACCGCTTCAACCCATAAGTGAGGAGGAAAATCTTTATCTTCCAAAATATATCTAACCATTTCAACTAACGTCTAATTCTTGTTTTTTGCGATGCCATTCTACTGAGGTGTGTGAGGAACTAAACATTTCCAGTCAATTCCAGATCAAACCAAGTATTATTCAAAATGTTGATTTACATAGTCACCACCATTTTCTGATTTTAGGTACTTGAAGGGTTGACCACATTAATTTTCAGCAAAGGATCTAAACTGCTTGAAATTTTCAAAGACAAGGTTCTTATTCTTTAGAAAGTAAACCCATGTAAAGCAAGATAAATCATCAATGAAAGTCAAAATATACCTTGCACCTGCCAGTAAATGTATATTGATGCAACAAACATCACTTTGAACTAGATCTAGTATATTTTGTGCTTTCCACGCTTTACTAGATTCGAATGGTGCATAATGATGCTTCCCAACCACACAACCCTTACAATATTCTTCAAGGGGAAAGACCTTCGACAAACCAACAACCATATTTTGAGTTTCCAGTGCTTGTAGACTTTGGAAATTCAAGTGTTCGAGTCACTCATTCCAAATTCGACTTCTCTAATCAATGTGAGAAAGAAGTGTAGTTATTTTAGTGTTAGTTCGAGTTGTGTCACATAATTTGTACAAACTGTCTCTCGGGTCGAGAAGCTTGTCGATGAAAATTGACTTGCCTTTATTCAAATAATGAACATAGAACTGATCTGTCCAAAATTCCACAATATTACATGTTTATGTCAATTGGGAAATAGATAATATATTGGCACTGAGTCTTCACACATAATAGACGTCGACAATCTTCCCATGTCGACATGTAACATCACCATGACCAACAACATCTAGAGAAAAATCACCAACAACATATATTTTCCTCTCTTTAGCTTCATCCAACCATGTGAACAAGGAGGCATCCTTGGCCATGTGATGGGTGCACCTATAGTCAACTACCCATTTGTTCTATGTAGAATGAGATAGAAAGTCTTGAGAAGTTCCGACTTCGAAGGTGAAATTATCAGTGGGTTGACATACAATAGACACATCTCCTTCAATGTGTTTAACCTTATCCTCTAAATCATCTTACTTCTTATATCATACTTTCTCTACATGTTCAATATTTCCACATTACTAACATGTATTCTTCTTTCGACTGCACTGGGGTACATCAGTCTATCTTTGCGGTTTCTGGTCATGGTATGTCGGCTTTTGTGTAGAAGCATGAAATCATACTCTATCCCTGGGATCCATATTTCTCTTTCCTTTGAGAAAGTGGGCTTGGTGTTTAATACCAAGCTTACCTTCTTCAAGCAATATGTGTTGATCAATAATCAAAAGGCCGCAGAAAGCTTCAAAGGTGTAATCGTTACCAAATTCCTTGCGTGCTTTCCAATTGGTGCGGAAAATCAATGAACATGTTGAATGGTGTTATCAAGTTCATTAGGACCAACTCGATGAATTGTCCATATTTATTCTAATAGTTCTTTCCACATTCACCCATTTCAGTTGGAGTTCTTTAAAATGTGCCAAATAGTCCTCTATTATTTCAAAAGAATGAGGATCGAGAGAGATCAACTCTTTCTTGAACTGCATGACATGGTTCTCATCAACTTGGTCAAACAAAATCTTTATATTATTTCATACTTGATGAGGGCCACTGAAGTGAAATCAAATCTCTCGCAAGATATAGGTCGTGATGACCCCCTACATCCTCATCCTTTTTTCCATCAACATCGAACGTTTCCTGATCGTTTGTTGGATCTGGAATTGTGATCTTCATATATTGCCACAATCCTTTTCTCTTCGGTAGGGTTTGCATATCTAGTTCGTATACTACATAATTTGATCCGTTCATAACAACATGATCAAAATTTGAAGCCATCTTCGATATCTAGATAGAAACTAGTCTATTTTCAAAGGTTCCAATCAACAAACCACCGTCCCAGAGTCAATCACATAACAAATCCAACTCAACAAGGTTTTCAGATAACAGGTTGAGGTTTTAAACCATCGGATATGATACCATGTTGGGGAATAGGGTGGAACACAACATGAAACAAAAAACATAGTACTGCAGATGATCAAAGAGGAACACTTTCTTTTGAAGATAGAGGGTGTTGTATAAATACACTGTTACAACACTTAAGAAAAGCATACCGTGATAAGAAAATCAAAGTGCATATTTGATATCTTGATCACCATGATCACTTGATCTGTATTATTGATAATGACCCAAGGGGTCTGGTATTTATAACCTCAATATCTAACCAACTTCCATAGAGTCTCGAATATCTTGTCCACATGTAACCATTGGTTGTTATATTTCACTTCGCCAAATCCATGTTGTCAATTTGGATCGACAAGGATGTTCTATCTGACCACCTACACATCCAACTCATAGTTGATTGATAGGCTGGTTGATCCACCACGCGACTATCTTTGAATATTGGTCGACTATCTAACCGACATGCACATTGATTACTTGACCAATTGATTTAGTGTGCTAGTCGATATCCTGACCTACTAAACCCAAGAGATGTGTTATGAACCATCAATGCTTGGTGTTCCAACATGTAATGCTAGGGGCATTTATATTGTTGAGAAATATAGAAAGATAAGATGAAAGCCTAAGTTCCCTTGTGGAATTTGTAACGTAGATCACCTTACTCATACGTGAGTTTCTATTCCAGAAGTACAGAGATTGTTGTCCTTGCTTAAAGGCCCTTCTGATCCTGAATCACCTTAATTTTATTAGCAACCTATTCAACTAGTGGTTGATGAAGTGGTCAAGCCGATGCAATATTTGGTCGATCCCACTCTTCTTTTGAAGGGTGATGTGTCTACAAACAATATTTTCTTGCAATGTGTTCAACTAATGGTTGATGAAGTGGTTGAGCCAATTTAATATTTGGCTAATCCCACTCTTCTCTTGGAGAGTGACGAGTCTATCAAAGTGGTCAAGTCGATGAAATATTTGGTTGACCCCACTCTTCTCTTGAAGAGTGATGAGTCTACGAAAGTGATTGAGTCGATGCAATCTTTGGACGATCCCACTCTTATTTTGGGGAGTGATGTTTATATCGACATTGTCTTCAACATTTTGAGTTCAGAAACTTTTGAACAAGGGGGAATTTCACTCACTTTGAGCATGATCCCTCCAAGTTTGAGGATGGTTTCCTTTGATTGGAATAATCTTGTTGAGACTTGCCTCCCTTCTTTTGTACCCTTCCAAATAAGTTTTGAAGTTAATTCAACAAAAAATTACTGATGTATAGTAAATGAAGGAGCCTCCACAAACATTTTATCCTCCTCGGCTTAGAAATATTTGGGTTCTTCTAAGCTTATGTCAGCTACAGATCAACTATTGTATTTTCATAAAATACCTAGTGAATATTTAGGGATTCTTCCTTAGTTTCTTATCACGGTAGGAGGGAAGATTGTCCTAGTTGATATCATAGTTACAAATGGCCCATTGGACTTCAATATAATTCTTGGGCATGATTATGTATATTCTATGAATTTTGTGGTGTCTACTCTCTTTCGAGTGATGCATTTTCCTCACAATGGAAGCATTGTCACTATTGACTGCATATGATAATCACCATCCTAATTTTACTTTATCTTAGGATACCCCTTTGTATGTTCCTAGTATTTGAGTGGAGCCTACCCCACCATAGGTGAATTACGTGGAATCATATTATTAGTATTTGACTGCTTGTAAGAGGGAGCCGTTATGATCATATTTGCCTTCTCGAGACAAGGTATCGAAAATTGATTTGATATCTTGCCTCCCCTTATTGATTCGAGGGACCATGATTTTCCTCTTGAGTCCAATCTCACTGTTTGTGGGTTCTCATTACCTAGTACTTGTGAGTCTTCACTAATATACTCTACCAACTCCAATTAGATTCTCCATCATCATATGGAATATGGTAAATTCATTTTTCCCATTCAAGCGATCAATCCTCCCAATTCATGTGATTTATTGTATGTTGAACTGCCTTTGGATGAGGCTATCCTTGAAGCCATGAATACATATGGTAGAACATGGGAAGATATGCAATGCATATTTTTATTTCTTCTCGAACTGGATACTATACACGATTACTACCAACCAAATCCTTGACCTAAGCCTAGCAATGCTCTCTACTTGAAGAAGTACTATGCGTAAGATGTGAGGTTGTGAAGTGATTTGTAACGTGTTGTAATTTTAAGGTTTGTTGTTTTCAAGTTTTGTATTCCATAGCATAAGTTTTATCAAAGGTTTATATATTGGATTTATTAACTTCTGGATAAGTGTTGTTGGTCATATATATAGGACTTTGGAGATAGTTTCTTTGGCAGTTTTTAATCAATTAGTCCATATTGATCCATTTTGGTAGTAAGGATATCAAAACTAGAATATAGGTTAGGCTTTCCACCTTTCATTACGCATTAACAATTTCTTCTTCTAATTTTTCCTTAGGATCGACCCCACCAATTTGTGACACAAAGCCTTCTCCCCATTTATAAGTGTCTTAATTTGTGTGCAAGAGCCTACCATTCATGGGTTTCCTAATTAGAAACTCGATTGCATTTTGGTGCCCATAATGATGTATTTTCATAGGCTTTGGATCCCTCTTAGTCCCACCATGAATTTGCGACGAAGCCACATGAAATAATCTCAATCGTTTTCTTTCCATTACCCATGGGGATTCCAATTTTTTATGTTTTGATCTGCATTGACTGCATCACATACCGATGCTCATGCTTTTGAGCCTAATGCCTATTTATTTTTTCCATTCATTGCTCATTACTTCTACATTCTCTTAAGATTCTTTCCTTTGTAGTTGTTGCTTCTACATCTTGGAACCCTATCTCTAGAGGTAACACCGTGAAGAGTGTCCATATCCTGCACATCCTCCATAGATATTGCATAGGTATGTTCCTCGTGCCTGGAACTTGTTTTCTTTCCCATGATGCTCATTTCCTTGAATGTAAAATAACATTCTTTTATTCTTTTTCAAACTTTAATAATATGAAAAAGACAAAAAAACAAATATTATAAAAAAATAGGGAGGAAGAATTAAGATCTCTATTTTTTGGCAGTTGTCCTGAGTTATGTTTTCCTTGAAAAAGGAACCAAATTTTGGATCAGTTAATCAAGAATTTGGGTTTAGTATGGCCTTAGGAAGCTGAACCTTGATGTTAGAGTTTGTCATTCCTCTAGCTTATTACTCTTCCAATCACTATGGAGAGTTTCTTGATGCCTCCTATGTTACATGCTTATATCATTGCTCCACATTACATCAAATGATTCCAAAATCACCATTGTGTCGTGATTATTTAAAAGGGAAGTCTTAGCCTATGTTGGACATTCATTAGTTGTTTCTTGACCGTTCATGTTGGATTTCCCGGTTGCCAAAAGTTGTCTCAGTATCATTAGTGAATTTTTAATTTATGTGTGCCAGTGTGGAAGGTCTCCATTGACTTCTCATTGGTGGGTCATCACTTATCAACTACATCACATTTCTATGAGAGTTTGACCTAGAGTAGCACCCTGGGCCTATTTTCATCATTGATAGGATACCTTGTGCTTAACAAATGGAATTAATCAACGATCATTGATTGAGTGGTTTCCCATGTGTTTGATTTCAATACCTTTATTGACATTTTGGGATTCATGCAAGACCTTGGGTTTCATTTTCATCATTGGTGGAATTCCTTGCCTCTGTCATTGGCTCTCATTATTGGTCGTTGCTTAGAGGGTCTCTTCTATGTGCTATTCCATCTGGTGCATATGAGAGACATACTCGATGGTATGTCCTTCTATCTTTCATCCGAGTCCTTCCAAATAATTATCCTTGTGTTCTCTTTTGTTGGATGATTGGGGATGCCTTAATGCCCTCATTCCAACAGGTCACTTCCCATCGACTTCGACACATTTTCTATGAAAATGAGATATAGAGATTTTATATTACCTTGGATATTTTAGTAATTAGTGGAAGGATCTCTCTCTATTGATAGTGGGAATACACCAATGTCTCTTGGTCGATAGATTCTACAAGTGTTCAATGTTATCACATATATTTGCAATTTCTATAATGTACTAGGTACCTTGACACCCATTATCATTATTGGTGGGTTGTCTTGCATTTTTTAATGGTATACATCAATAACTGGTAATAAAACAATGTATCCCATGTTCGACACCAAATAATGTATTCACATGGTGTAGACTCATACCTTGGGTGGGTTTGGATTTGACGACCTTGGGCCATTAGTAACATCCCTTCATTATGATAATGCTCAAATTGTGCAAGACTGTACTAGTCACCTTTATGACATTGGTACCTTTAGGAGGATCAATTGTCCACTTCATTTCTCCAGTAATCATCTTGATCTATATTGAGATATAGCTCCACCGTGTATCTATTCATGGCTATGATTTATCCGACATCGATCCACTATGTATCCCTTTCATGACCATGATTGATACTCCAATATATACATATATCCAATGTGTATATCTTTCATGGACATCATCACTAATCCTATATATACTTCATGGATTCACATTGTAGTTGATTTAGAAGCCATCACCTGAGCATGGGTATGCTATACTCGGGAAGAGAGTCATATCATACCTCATATTTTGTTGTAGGTACTTACCTGATCCAAATTTTGGTGCACTCCATCTGGCCACACTCAAAAACTTCCTCTACCATATTATAATGTATTTCAACCATCAACTTCCCTTCTGACCTCACACATTAGGGGGCATCAATTATATAATATTTAGCCACCTCATTTAGCTAATATACACCTTATTGGCCCTAAGGAATTCCACACTTTATTTTGGAAGTATGAATGCATATGAAAATATACAAAAAAATGCCTCCTTTAAATTTACGCACACCTCTTTCTTAGTAAAGGAGTGAGTTCTCACTTGTTTACTCTAGGAAAGAATTATGTGCCTTCAAAATCCAATAAAAAATATTAAATCACAAAAATTACATTCTCTCAAGAGGGGTTTATGGGAAAATTGGTTCCATAAATTCCTAATTCCCATGAGAAATGGTCTTAACCATCTTGGTATGGTATGTATAAGACCTAAATGAAGGGGAATTGACACCAAGCCCCATTATACCAGAGTTATCATCCAGTCCTGATCAATTAGAGAATTTTTCCCCATGGTTTTTATGACTAACATCTCCTTGAGAATTCCCATTCTTAGTTTATCCCATCTGCCATTTCCTAAGATAGAGGTGTTATATACCCTTGTATTTCTATTATTTTTGCAGAGCAAAATATCATAGGTGAAACAATCCTAAGTGGCCTAGGGCAGGAGGAATTTATAACACCCTATTTTCCCCCAAGATTGTAATTATGTTAAGACTTCATATAATTAAATTATGAAGCATGTACTTATGTTTTGATTAAATAAAAACATAAGGAAACTGACTGAGAAGGAAAATGCTTGAGTACTAGCCATGCTATCTGTTGTCGCAAGAGTTGGTTCTAGGATGTAATAGAGCCAAGCCTTAGCACATTTTAAATGAAAAAATAACTTATCACTCATAACTTGATTTGGGTTGCATGCAAGTAAATTTCAAGATAACCACGAACCACTTTTGATTAGAAGCTGCCCCTTCCAATCTGAGAGGGATCTCTCGAATATATGTCACAATAAGATATCCAATAAGCTTAACAACGGGCCGATCTGTGGGTAACAAAAAGTTTTGAGGTTTTTAGGGTTGATGGGTTGGACCGGGAGGTAGTCCATTGGGCATGGAGTCAAATGATCAAGCAAATAATAAGAGTGTTTCGGAAATGGAAATCCATGGAGCAGAGGCGAGATAGAAGCTGATTACAAAGAGAAGGATTTATAAAAGTGTGGCAGCAGAATGACGAGAAAACATATCAATACACAAGGAGAACTTAGTGATGAGTGAATTCCAAGCATAAATCAGTGGAAATAGATGGTTGGGACAGAGCATCTAGCAAAGGATGAATTCTGAACCTTGATCTTTGCAAGAAACAACCTATAACCAGTCTGCAACAGAGCATTTAACAGAGGATGAATTCTATTACAAAACAATTACAAATCGAGAATAAAATATAGATGGAGTGATATTGAAACTATGAAAATGGACAAACTCTACAAGCAACATCACAAGAATCTCTGATATGGATAAAACATGCTTCTGCAATCTTTTATTAAACTGAAAATGAAAGCTACAGCCCAGGAGTAATACTCCTGTGTCTTCCCCCCTCTACCTTTTACAAATATGCCTCACATATGTATTGAGGTCTAAATCCTCTTTAATCTAAAAGATAACAATAGTTATAACCAATTCTTGAAACTTTCTGCCATAGAAAATGGGCCAAACTGCCGAAAACTAGGGTTTCGGTTATGGCTCTGTATCTCTCGATCACAAAAATTGTGTATAAAATGAAAGAGTATTTTGTGCATCTGTTTATTCTGAGAAAAAACGTCTCTCATTTCCCTGAGACCCCTTTTCGTTTTCCCCAAATCTGCATTTAACAAATATGTGTCAAAACAGGAAAATATGAAATCTGAAAATTAGGGCTCCGAGATGGATTCAATTCTCCCAATATGTGAAACCTGTAGGAAAACTGAAAGAGGCTAATGATCTCTGATGTGTTAGGCACAAAATTCTCCAACCGTTTCTCAAAATGATACTCCAGTCGCTCAGAATCCTCATTTGAAAATGATGATTCAAAACAGTAAAAAACACCACATTTATGAAACCTAACCTCATCTTGCGGGGGAATTTTGACTACCTTACCAAGATCAAAATGAAATTATTAATAGACCATTGGACATATTAGGATTTTTAGATGTTGATCGACTATTCAAATGCGAAAAACGACCTTTCCACAGCTGAGAAAATTGTGTTTTTCTAAAGCAGTTTTGCATATGACTAGAGTCCCGATTTTGGGTTTTTGGGATTCGGGGAAACAAAGAAGTGGTTATTAAAATCTCCACGTCGGCCAAATCCACAATGACCAAATCACCGAAATATATTTCATCTTTTACATTGCACTCTTGCGGGCCTTCGGGTTTCGGGTATCATGTCCTCAAGAGTTATGACATGCAAGGAATCCCGAATCGTGAAATCACGATGGGATTAATTAGACGATAATCATTTTTGTTAATCTCTTAATTAATCATGATTAGCAATTAATATTTAACCTTCATGGATTTAAGTGTTAGGACTTCGATAATACTTGATGCGAGAAATCCTGAATCGCAAAATTGCGATGAGATTTATTAACATTAATCTTTCATAATCTTTATTTGACCCGACTTCTCCTTTAATACTTTAGTGAATTCAGGCATCAGGGATGTATTTGTTAAAATATCTATGTCGGCCAAATACACGATGGAAAAAAACTTGGACTTGTGAGATTTTTCTCCATGTGGCTTAATGCTCGGTGTATGCGGTCGTTCCACTGCCAATGCTTCCATTCATTCTCTTTGTGACTCAACGCTCGAACATACATTTCCTTGATTCTCACGTGAACCCTGTCTTTGGATTTTTTGTGAGTTGGATTGTGACTATTATACTGTTGTGGCATTTGGGGCTGATTTCAGCATTATTTGACTAAAGATGACAGGTAGAGAACATTAAGTGATGCGTGTGACAGACAGATGGTCATTTTCTCATATCTACACTTTCGGTAGTTAAACACTATAAATTTTTTCTCTCCTAAGTTACCGAAAGCCAAAATTTCAATATTGTTACAACAGAGGCTCCATCTAGGGATGGTGCTTTCCTGCAAAGCGCCAAGAACAGTAGACCACGTGCCTTCATCCATTGGGTGACCTGAAATCATCCTTATCAAACTCTGAACTCTGTCGCTTTACTTTCACCTTTCTAAAACAAAAAACCGCTTATGCATTCATTGGACTATGGAGTCATAATGTCTTAAATCAAAACCATACAGGATGCCAAACTGAACTGGAAACGTACTTAAAACCGCTGATGTACTCTAATGCTCAAAGTTAAGCTTATTTATATACATCACCTACTCTAATTGATATCACTATTTTTGTTTAAGTATAGGAAAACTTCCAAATCAACCAAGCGAGTATCCGACTAACAAACTTAATTATACTTCCATCTTTGATCAAAAGGATGACAGGAGCAACTGCAAATTTCAAAACATGCCCTGGGAGAAGGTACTTACAGTTTTGAAATTTAGACTTCAAGAAGTCGGAAATAAAAAATTCAATCCCCCATTTTGACTCCATATAAACTGTTACTGGATCATAAAAATCACATAGAAATACCTCATTTTGTTGTTGTTCCAACTGACTGAAATGTTGTTGCTTGCTGCCTTTACTGATATGAATGTTAAATGTGGACTGCTCAATATTTGTTGGGGAAACATGCATGATTAACTGCTGATCTAAACCTGTTTGCTCTCTTTCATCATATCCCTGTAATATGAATTCATCACTATGATATGTTGTCCTATTACAACTGACAATTTTTAAGAGAGAAGAAGAGATATGTTCTTCATTTCC
Organism: Picea engelmannii; assembly: GCA_009831015.1. Taxonomy (NCBI): domain Eukaryota; kingdom Viridiplantae; phylum Streptophyta; class Pinopsida; order Pinales; family Pinaceae; genus Picea; species Picea engelmannii. The sequence goes on from ML803294.1 coordinate 116,704, forward strand.
TACACTACTGTCTTGATAATGATCAAACAAAAACCGAGTCTGAAAATATGCATCATGAAAAAAATTATGATCACCCTCTCCAACAATGATATCTTTAGAGGATGTAGCAAAGTTAAAAGGATCTTCATTAGACTCTTGAACAACAGATTCATATCTATTTTCAACCATATCATTCATACTTTTCTGATCATATCTTAGTTGATAAATAAGATTTGATGAAATTTCATTAGACAACAAATCTTTAAAATCCTCTTCATCATCACTATATTTATTGAATACTGGAAAATCAGAATAAAATCCTGAATGTTTCTGCAATGAAAAATCAGCAATCTGATCTTGAAACGGATTTCGAAAAATATCATTGTCTTCTTCATCATCAGCAGCCTTTACATCAAAATCTAAATCATTCTCTAACACCAAACATTCTTCAAGATGGTTAAACATGACAACCACCTCTTTTTCATGAAACAAAACAGAGTCTACAAGATCTTCGAGACTATGTGGATGTTGCAGATCTGTGTAAGCAGGGGTTGCAACATGACTGTTCAGGAGAATATCTATCTCTTCTTTTGTTAAAGGAGGAGGTGGTCTGTTGAATTTCTGGATCAAGCAACTATTGTTTTCTTTCTCTTCTGCAGGTTGACCATGACACTGAATATCTTCTTCTTGAATATGATCACAAGAGATATCATATCCTATTTCTTTATCAGCCAACTCTTTGTCATGTTGGTCACCTTCATCCACTAGAGAAATTTCTGCTGTTTCTTCCTCCTCTTCAAGAGGATTTGTTTGATCTTTTTTTCTTATGAATTCTATACTACAACAATCTTCAAAAAGGATTTCAGCTGAATATATCCTCTTACAATATTGATTAAAAAGTGTGTGAAAATATTTCAATGAAGGAATACTGGAATGGGGTAAAGATTTATACCAAAGCCTAGCATCTCTTTCCAATGAAAACATACACAACTTCATGAGGACATCTTCATGATGTACATTTAATTCATCCATGAGCTTGTGGAATTCAAACACGTGCTAAGCATGATTGTCGTCCGTGTATTCACCAAATTTAGGAAAGACATCTTCCCAAACTTTAATGTCTGAAACAATGTTTGGAAAACGATAAACATTTGTAAAGTACAGAGGAGCAAACCTTGCAATAATCTGAGTAGTGAACGAATTTGACATTTTGAGACCAGTGGAGTCGCCAACAAAATCATGTAGAGTCTATGAACCAAGGAGTCGCCAGGTGAATGATCACAACCAATTGAATTCCTATCCCCTTTTCACCATCAAGAGATAGATCTGAACTTTGTTGTATCCCACGGAAGATAACTTTGTCATCCATCCTCGACAGTGGCGCCATAAAATGTTGTCGCAAGAGTTGGTTCTAGGCTATAATAGAGCCAAGCCTTAGCACATTTTAAATGAAAAATAATCTATCACTCAGAACTTGATTTGGGTTGTGTGCAAGTAAATTCCAAGATAACCACGAACCACTTTTGATTAGAAGTTTCCCCTTCCAACCTAAGAGGGATCTATCGAATATATGTCACGATAAGATATCCAATAATCTTAACAGCGGGTAGATCCATGGGTAACAAAACGTTTTGAGGTTTTTAGGGTTGATGGGTTGGACCAGAAGGGATTCCATTGGGCATGGAGTCAAATGATCAAGCAAATAATAAGAGTGTTTCGGAAATGGAAATCCATGGAGCAGAGGCAAGATAGAAACTGATTACAAAGAGAAGGATTTATAAAAGTGTGGTAGTAGAATAAACATAAAACATATCAATACACAAGGAGCACTTAGTGATGAGTGAATTCAAAGAATAAATAAGTGGAAAGAGATGGTTGGGATAGAGCATCTAGCAAATGATGAATTTTGAACCTTGATCTCTACAAGAAACAACCTATAACTAGTCTGCAATAGAACATCTAATAGAGGATGAATTCTATTACAAAACAATGACAAATCAAAAATAAAATATAGATGGAGTGTTATTGAAACTAAGAAAATGGACAAACTTTGTAAGCAACATCACAAGAATCTCTGATATGGATAAAACATGCTTCTACAATCTTTTATTAAACTAAAAATGAAAGCTACAACCCAGGAGTAATACTCCTGTGTCTTCCCCCCTCTACCTTTTACAAATATGTCTCATATATGTATTGAGGTCTAAATCTTCTCTAATCTAAAAGATAACAACAGTTACAACCAATTCTTGAAACTTTCTGCCATAGAAAATGGGCCAAACTGCTGAAAACTAGGGTTGTGGCTATGGATCTGTATCTATCAAATCGCGACAGTTGTGTATAAACTGAAAGAGGATTTTTTCATCTATTTATTCTGAGCAAAAACCTCTCTCAGTTCCCTGAGACCCCTTTTCGTTTTCCCCAAATCTGCACTTAACAAATATGTGTCAAAATAGGAAAATATGAAATCTGAAAATTAGGGCTCGGAGATGGATTCAATTCTCCCAATATGTGACACCTATAGGAAAAATGAAAGAGGCTAATGATCTATGATGTGTTAGGCACAAAATACTCCAACCTTTTCTCAAAATGATAATCTAGTCGCTCATAATCCTCATTTGAAAATGAAGACTCAACACAGTAAAAAACGCCACATTTCTGAAAACGAACCTCATCTTGCGGGGGATGTTTGACTGCCTTACCAAGCTCAAAATGAAATTCTGAAGAAACCACTGGATAGCTTAGGATTTGTATATGTCGATAGACTATTCGAACACAAAAAATGACCTCTCCACGGCTGAGAAAATTGCATTTTTCTAAAGAAATTTTGCATATGACTGGAGTCCCGATTTCGGGTTTTTGGGATTCGGGGAAACGAAGCAGTGGTTATTAAAATCTCCACGTCGGCCAAATCCTCGATGGACAAATCCCCAAAATAGATTTCGACTTTTACATTGTACTCTTTCGGGCCTTCGGGTTTTGGGTATCATGTCCTCAAGAGTTATGACATGCAAGGAATCCCGAATCGTGAAATTGCAATGGGATTAATTAGACGATAATCATTTGTTTTAATCTCTTAATTAATCACGATTAGCAATTAATATTTAACCTTTCGTGGATTTAAGTGTTGGGACTTCGATAATACTTGACGCGAGAAATCCTGAATCACGAAATTGCAATGAGATTTATTAACGTTAATGTTTCTTAATCTTTATTTGACCCGACTTATCCTTTAATATTTTAGTGAATTCGAGGATTAGGGCTGTAGTTGTTAAAATATCTACGTCGGCCAAGTCCCCGATGGAAAAAAACCTGGACTCGTGAGATTTTTCTCCATGTGGCTTAATGCTCGGTGTATGCAGTCGTTCCACTGCCAATGCTTCCATTCATTCTCCTTGTGACTCAACGCTCGAACATACATTTCTTTGATTCTCACGTGAACCCTGTCTTTGTATTTTTCGTGAGTTGGCTTGTGACTATTATATTGCTGTGGCATTTGGGGCTGATTTCGGTGTTATTTGACTGAAGATGAAAAGTATAGAACATTCAGTGATGTGCGTGATAGAAAGATGGTCGTTTTCTCATATCTACACTTTCGGTAGTTAAACAGTATAAATTTTTTCTCTCCTAAGCTACCGAAAGCCAAAATTTCAATATTGTTGCAACACTATCATAGGTGGAAAATTGATGAAGTGGGTCGATGTGGTGGAACTGAGGTGTTTCAATGAAGGAAATAGAAAAATTGCATTTTCAAGGCATAAATACACACCTACCAACATACTTGAATCTGCATAGACCCATGTGACCAGTTATGGAAAATAGGATGGGTGGTTCGAGCAGTTATAACTACTGATAGACATGATCTCTTGAAGACGAAAGGGCCAACTAAAAACCTGACAGAAGTACATCCCTTGGATTTCCCCTTCAAAAATTCAGATCCCTGACTGGAGGTCATGTCTAACATAAGTCATGAAAATCCCAAGGATTGGGTGGAAGAAGAGGCCACAGGTGAAAAAACATCACCATGACATATAAACAAAAAGAGAGAGTGGTATGAACGAGCAAAGACACATAGATATGTAGAAGAAAATAATACAACAATAATGATTGGAAAAAAATGTGAATTGAATAGAACCAAGAGACAACTCAGAGGAAGATAAAGTGAGAAGCAGACTCATAGATATATAGTGCGATGAACATAGGTGTTTGATTGCACAAATCTGAGAAAAATAAGAGATTGGAAAGTTATTCTTGAAGAAAATAGAAATCTTGTACAAAGGATTTTTGATCACCCTGAAACAAAGAAGACCCAGGTCAAGACTAGAGAAACATAGGACTACAACTTGGTACCTATTGGAAAGAAGCTGACATTGGTAAGGAAGATCACTGAGGGAATATATAGAAGAGAAGGGACTCTTTGTGCAGATCAAATCCAGTGGGAAGGGTACCTGATAAACCTGTGGAAGTATTGAGCTCAATGGGAAGAGGGAAAGTTCTTCTGTTGTCAGTGGAGGAAGAAGAGTAACCTTTTTGTATCACATAAGTCTGGAGAACCAATTGAATATTTCCCCTTGTGATATCATGGCTTGGAATAGGGGCTGCATGTTGTAGAAAGGTACTCTGCAACATAGCCTAAGGCTGGGAGGAAAGGTATCCTCTCTCAGTCAGTTGGATGTTTAGATCCAATAAACACATAAGTATTCTTAACTCACTGTGTTTAATGCAAATCTATTATTTCATGGTTAAATAGGGAATATGAATGTATGTAAGGAATGATTGACTTCCTGAGTAAAATGGAATGATTATGTTGTTTCCATTGGCTAACCTGTTAGAACTATGAACCCTTGAGATTTGTTTGAAGGTAGGGTATATCCCTGATGGAGTTGCAAGACTTTGCATGGAAATCTTACAAGATATGAATTAAAAATTTACCCCAAATTTGACAGAGGATATTTCTTATTGATTGGGAAGGGATTCAATGTAGACCCCAAGAGTCCTAATGTTGTAGAAACCCTTATTCTTAAGAGGAAGGTTTATAAAATATGGACAAAACCTTCATTTGGATAGTGAAAAGAGTGCCCTAGTGTTTGGGAAGCTCTATGTAGGTTGATATATCTTAAGACCTGAAATAATCACCTGTCTGAAGTGGAAAGTTTGTAGGACATGCAATTTCTTCATCCAAGTTCCTAAATAGAACGCCTTAGTCAGTTTTAAACCTGGATCCCCTAACTATTGAAGGTATGGTAGAACCTTGGAAAATACTAGTGGGAGTTGTTTAAGTTCCAAATCGGACTGATCCCATGAAGAGGACCCACATTTTAGACTAGAAGGATTCACAACTATCGGATCGACTTAGCGGGAAGATTCTAACCATTGATAAGAGGAAACAATCATTAAAATGGACTAGTACAAGGTTGTACTGGGACTTTGATGGAGATAGTTCCAAGACAAAGCCAACCCTTGATCTATTGTAGGGTGAATCAACAATTTATGGGCCATCGATATCAGTCATGGGTCCTTCAAAGTGAAGACTTTCAGAGGCCTAGACAAAAGTTTGCATGAAAGTCCAAGGACTGGGAGTCTGAGATCTGTTTATCTAGCGGTAAATTCCCAGTGGGATCCAAACCATTGGATGTTGTGGGAACCAATCCAAGGAGGAGGTTTCAATAACCTTATTTGGTAAACAATTTTAAACCATGAAGTGCAAGGTATCAATAATATGAGATGAACGTGGAACTTTAGATTTTTCGGAGTGTGTGTGATCAGAGTGAACCGATCAAAGAAGTCCAAGGAACCAAAGTTGATATGCTTCAATGGGAAAGGACTATGAGAATGGAGAAGGACTGTTGATTATGTGAGGGTGATATTTAAATCTCAGCTGTAGATTTGAGGGTTCCCTTTTCCAATGGGTAAGGTGGGTGTTCAAGTGGAAGTAACCATCAAGTTAATTGAGGTGTCGATGAAATTGTAGTCTTTGAAACCCAAGATTGAGGACCGTTGGATCCCTTAGGATGATTCATCGGACCGAATTCGTCAGATAGGATTCCAACCCTAGAGTTGGAGTGTTCCGACGAGAATGAGTTCAAAATGATACAAATCATTAGTTTACTGGTAAGGAAATATCCTAACCATCCGATTTACAACACTAGACACCTAGTCACCTTGGTAAACTCTGGGAAGGAGCTTCTCTGAGGTTTAGTAAGAGTTAATACAAAATAATTTTTGAGAAGAGAAGTCTTCACTTAACAACTAATGAAACCTGATAACATGTCTTGAGAAGAAGAAAGGAAATTCGAACATCCCACCAACCTAAGTGTTGATTAGGGGGCCAGGTATGTTACATAGTGGTATCAAAGAAGATTTCAAACTCTAGGTTTGTATGGGTCACCAAGACCACTTAATATTATTTAAGAACTCTTTTTATTTGCTAATAATGCATGCTATGATGTTGATTTATGTAATGGCTAACGATGTTTTTCTATTTCAACACATAGGCCAGTAGAAGTGAATGGTGCAGTGTAGCATGGACGATACATCACACTTCAGAGATGATAAATATGATGGTTAGAGGGATAGATAAACCCCTCCAAATTTGGTGGTTACTGTCATAATTTTGAAGGAAGACAATGAGAGGCTAAATGCAGAGCTAAATTTTGAAGGTTGAATAGGTAAAGATAAATGCAGTTCTATTGCATAGATTATTTGATATTCAGAAGCATCTGCAATAAGGCCTTAGTAATGCAGAGTTGCAACAATCAGAGAGGTTGAGAACCCCTTCATATGCTCAAAAGCATATATTTTCCCATAGCGATATAGGAAATATTTCTTCCAAGAAGAGGAAACGTAATGCCAAGAAAACTAAATTTGGTGGGAATATTTCCACAGAGTCATCCAACAGGAAAACTTATTCCAAGGAGTTGTCCAACAGAGACACTAGATCAAGTGACCCTAAGAGGAAAATTAAGAGACACTCACATAGTTCCTTGATTAAGGAATATAAGAAGGCTAAGCCACTTACCTTTGATGGAGAAATTAATAAGGGCAAAGAAGTTGAGCCTTGGTTGCTGGGTTTGAAGAAGTATTTTCAGGTACATAATTACTCAGATAATACAAAATAGAATACTGCCATATTCAATATGAATGGAGGAGCTTACATTTGGTGGGAATACCCCAAGGAAGTCAAAGGACCGAAGGAAAGAAAACTGACCTGGAAGTAGTTTGAGAGATACTTCAGAAAGGCATACCTATTAGAGAAGTATTATGATGATCAAGTCAAGGAATTCCATGAGCATAAGTTGGGACAACTTACCATGGATGCATATGATAAGATATTTTTGGAACTGTTGAGATATGTCCCTTACCTCAAGGATGAGAAAGAAAGAATACAACATTTTATTAGTGGATTGCCATAGTCCTACCGAGACATAATTGAGTTTGACAAGCCCAAGACATTGGAGGACACTATAAGGAAGGCCAAGTGTTTCTATGACGAGTCTAAACATAAGCATGATCCTTCTAAGGAGTGGAAGAGAAGGGATAAGAGTGGATCCCAAATGAAAGGTGTTACACATCAAATTTTCACACCTAGTTACCTCACCCTAAGTGTCACAAGTGTCGTAAAAGTGTCATATGTATCTTGCTAAGTGTCGCATACACCTTGACACCATGAAATAACATATGTCACAATCCCTAGTCAATGTGGAATAGTAATATATTATATGAAGGTACAAATACTATGTGCACATGAATTATGACTAATATTCATGAAAAGGAAATTAATTTAGTGTGAGAATCCACCTCACATTTGGTTTCCTAATTTTTAGGGGAGGTTGAGGATCTCATGGATGGTTGAAATATTTCCTCTTTAAAATCCTTGACAAATATTTCCTCCCTAAAATCCTTAAGAGATATTTTCTCCCTAAATATCTTAGAGATCCCATTTTAGTGGATCTGATGAGTGATCCTCTCCATGGTGGTTAGGCCTCCAAATCTTATATAATGAGGGATTTCCATGGAGAAGGGAGATGAAAGAGATTTGAGGTATCAAACTTGTGATCTTGGGAGAAATATTTTGGTTATGATCTTGGGAGCATTGTGCAAGGGCTGGACGATGAGGACTTGGGGAGGCTGTTACAACTTCATCTACAATTTGTAAGTATCTCTTTAAATTTCTCGTTAATATTACTTGGCCTATTCCCTTCAAGATTGTGTATTTTTGCACATGATTGTCAATCTTGATAAATGAATTTGATTAGTCTAATATTGTAGAGTAGAGTAGAGGTTCTTTGTCTTTTTCTTTCCATTGAATTGTAGATTATATTGAGTGGTGATGAAGAGTTTGGATATCAATCTCATATCAGAGGCAGTGAGGATGAACTACATAATATGGTGCATCACATTTTCTTCCTTCTCTTTCTCTTTTTGATTAGGTAATTGAATTCACAGGGATGTTAGTGTCCATTTGTATGTTTTCTGTCCTGGTATAGGGGTCTAGAATCCAAGAGGATATTCACCTGTCCGTAGGGGGATTTTACTACAACAACAGTATTTAAACCTTTCCCATATAAGAATCCGAAGAAAGAAGCTCAATTCGATCAATGGAGCAGGAGTGCACATCACCAAAAATTTCCATATTAGAGTGGAAATAAGCTAGGGGAGATGGAAAGAGAAAGAGTAGAGAACCACACCAGTTGAGGGATTGTCCTCATGGGAAATAAAGAAATAAAATAATTTACCATGTGCATGAAGATAGTACTATCAATGACATGGACAAAAGTATTCCCAAGATATAAGAAGTTGTGGAGAATCGACAATAAGACCACCAAGATTTAATAATGGAGCAAGAAGGTATAATCGCCAAACAACCCATTTCTATTTTGATTGATCTTGGATCTAGCCTTAGTTATGTTTCACCCCAAGTTGTTGAAGCATGTGCCTTATAGAGGAATAAACATGCAATGGCATGGTTGGTCCCATTAACCACATGTACAAAGGGAAAAGTAACAAAAATGATAGAAGACTTCCCATTTGAAATGAGTGGACTGCATACTCAAGCAACCCTAAATATCCTACCTTTCAGATAATACGATATACTATTGTTGGGTCACCAATATGTCATCTTTTTCCACCATTCAAATCATTCATTTTGATCATTTTACCTCATCCTTTACTCATTTATCGTCATTCCTACCATAAATATTCACAAAAGAACCATGGTACACCCCCATATACTCAAGTAGTTAATTATCATGTATTTTCTTCATTTCTAGTGAATTAATGAGAATTATAAGTTGGTTTTCTAATGATGGTTTTATGAGTTCAGTAATGCGACCCTGCAACAATGCATTCTAGGTTTCTTGTAGCAAAATTCCTGCAACATCGTCATTGTGTTGATATTATGGTAGCTGCGAGAGGTATTAACCTCCACGTGTAACCTTTGACAATACTACAATATTTCGGGAATCAAGAGAAACCCTAAAACATTGGATAATAACCCTAGGAGACAATTCGACTCAATATAATATTTAATATTGAGTTATTATCCTCTAGAAAGAGAAGTTGGCCTAGTCAAGTGAGATAAAGCAGTATATATAGAAGGCGTTAGAGCTCATTTGTCATACACACTCTCACAACTGTATAATACCAGTAGTGTGCAAGTTTGGAGAGAAACTGCAGCTACAACTACAACTTCTACAACTCGCATTTCAGTTTTGGCTTAGAATTTATCTTGGTTATGGTTTGGACTTTCTTCTTGGCCTTTGGTTATTATTTTTTGGTGTGCTATCCTTGGAGAAAGGTGCACTACCTTGGTTGGATACTGGATTTCTTCCATAATTATTTTGTCTATCAAGGTTAAGGTGCTTGGGGGTGGCTTTGTGCCTATGGTTGGGTGACAATATTTCTATATTGTCTATGGAGAAATGAGCACACCTATTTTTCTAACAGGTTATGGGCCCACACTATCTTTGGACAGTCTAACCACTGGAAGATATATTGGGAGGATTTTCTCAGTTACAGTTGCAATCAAAGTTTTGCTGCAACAACAAAGCCCTAACCCTCTTTTTAAGGCACCTTAAGTGAAGAGCTTGACCTAATTCTTGGATATCCTACAACCTAGCCTAGTTCACCTCCTGTCACTCTCAACAAGCCAAGGAATCATGTTTGAGTTTTTGGTCAAAGTCAAAGGTTGACCAAGTTAAATAAGTCATGACTTGCTCTATGAAGTCAAAAAACAAGTTAAAAGGGGATTCTAACTTCAGAGCATGGAAGACAAGGATTGACCTCATCCTTTCCAAGAATAAAGTGTTGGATATTGTGAAAGGAAAGATCATGGAACCACAGTTTGAAATAGGAAAAGAGAAGGAACCTCATAACGTTGCAGTTATGGATAAGCTCAAGGAAAATGACATGAATGCTATGAGTATGAAAGTGGAATCTTTAAAAGACCACTTGATACCCCACATCTCTCATCTCCACTCATCTAAGAAGATGCACGATGCCCTAACTAACCTCTTCTCAGTTAAAAACATTGGAAAAGTAATGATTTTGAAGAATGAGCTCCATGACATGAAAATGAATGATGATGTCAACATAAGATCATAATTTGTAAGAATCTCTCAGTTAAGAGATCAAATACAAGCTATTGAATAAATCATTTCAGAAAATGAACTAGTAAATATAGTACTCAATGGCCTTCCCAAGACATGGGATTCATTTACCACAAGCATGACCACAAGAAAGGATTATTCCACATTTGAAGAACTTTGGACCTACTGTGCACAAGAAGAATCAAGGATTAGTGCAAAAGTGAAATCCCAAAAGGAATATGATGATCAATCGTTCACAAGAAAATTCAATAATTTTAGGAATAAGAGGAAGTTTGGCTTAAAGGAAGAAACCAAATCAAGAAAATGATATGTCAAAAATACAATGCTTCAACTGTCGAAAATATGGTCACTACAAGAACCACTGTCCCGAGTTAAAGAAAAGGAAGGAAACAGACAAAGCAACAGTTGCCGAAGAAAGGGAACCCTCAAAGAAATCCAAGTAGGATAAAACATACTTCTTCTTGTAGTCAAGATGAAGTACGTTGAAAATATTTGGTGACAATTCCTGTGGAAGCCATTATACAAGTAATAATTGCCAGATGGGCCATAATAAGAATCAAACATGAAGAGACCAGAAAGAAGTCATTAATAAAGAGGAAACTAGAATAAAACGTGTGACACTTTGTAGAAAACAATAATGATGCAGACGAAAGCATGGGCTCTCTTAGATGGAGGGAGTTGATTGCATAATTCCAAAAGACGAGAATGCATTAAGGAATGAAGCCCAGATTAGGAGGGAGATAATCCTAAATGATATGATCCATTGAATAATCCATGAAGTTTATAAATTATCTATCCATGTTCCCCATTGAAAGTAACAACCATGATAAGAAACACATGTTCAGTTTGACTCTAGAAGAAGTGTTCTTCGAAACCTTAAGTATCATTGGTTGTCCATCTAAATCCATGTTCCTATGATGAAAGGAAGAAGTTGGAATCCTCAGGAAGGAAGGGCATGGAATCTATAGAAGAATCCATGGACCCCAAACATAGTGAGGAGCATGAGGAAGAAGATGAATATTCGAAGAAGGAAAGAAAAGCCAAAAAAACCAGTTATTATACCGAGAATCATAAGACTACCAACTTGGTTTGAACCCACTAGAAGCAATCAAGTAGAAGAAATGGAAGTTGTGATGAAGAACAATGTATGTAAGAAAATGTGAAAAAGTATTATGAATGGAAGCATTGTGAAATTAAGAACTAGAGGTTCTTCCAGAAGGACGAAGAAGACTATGACGACAACTTTTTCCAGTAAACCAGATATACCTCTTGCAATGTCCATGGATTGAAATTTACATGTAAAAGATTGGTCTTCCCAATAAAGAAAATTGAGAAAGAAGCTTATACTAGAAAGAGACCCATGTATAAAAATGGAAGAAGACCTTGTATGGATTCAAGTAACTTGATGCAAAGTATCTCATATACAACATAAGCATGGAGAAAAATTCCTATTACAGAGAAAGTGTATCAGAATAAGTAATCAGAAGACCAAGATGATGGATTGCAAATCTATGGAAAATGATCAAATATAAAGAATTTGAAGAGACTCTAATCCAATAGACCCGTCTCTGTATTGATAATTGATTGGATCATTAATGTGTTTAATAATCAGCCGTATATTTTTTTGTGGGACATTTAAACTATGCCATACAAATGCATGTATTTATTAATTCAGATTGAACACAGAGTGCAGATAAAAAAAGAAGTGCTACTTGGATATGTTTTAGTTTGAGATTTTTCACGACGTTATGGGATAGAAGGAAACAAAAGTATGTTTCACTCAACACTACAGAAGAAGAGTATATTGCAGCTTGTGATGCTTGTATATAAGCAATGTGAGCCCATAAGTTGGTTTCTGGACCGTCTGATCATGTGTTGAATTTGACCATGATATATTGTAAAGAGCTATGGGAAGCTTTCATAGAAACCAATGTTCCATGACATGCCGAAGTACATTGAGATCAAGCATTATGTTCTCTATGATAAAGTCCATAAGAGAGAAGTTGTTCTCCAGTATATCTCCACAGATGAGTAGATAACAAATATTTTGGTAAAGCCTCTGTCCAAGATGAAAAGTTTGCGTACTTAAGAGACAAGCTAGGGCTCATGGAGATGACTTCCTTATTGGAAAAGGAAGTGATTACTCCCAGGTTGGGAGGGAGCACTGATATGTTATTGATTTATGGATAGTCATTTTCCAGTTTAGAAAATGGTCCAAGATGGGCAGTTTCTTTCCAGTTCGGAAAATGGTTCAAGATTTCTGACGGATATGTATTTTCCATGTTGGAAAATGGTCCATATCGGACAATCATTTTCATAATGAAAATGGTCTGATAGATTGATGATGTACCATAGACATTGATTCCCCTTATGGACAGTGTGGGGGAATGGTCTAAGACAATCATTCTTCTTGGAAGTCACTCTGAGTAGTGGTCAAGTATAATGGCTCGCCTCATTAGAAAACCATTCTTTCGAAGTTCACAGTTTCAAAGAATGGTCCATTTTGGAGGTTGGTGTAGGACAATCATTTCCATAGGAAATGATCTAGATAGTCATTCCCTAGGGCATAATAATTCTCTCGAGGTTGAACTATGATTAGTTCCAGAGGAATGGCCCAGTTAGGTGAATGGTCCAAGTTCAACAATCAGGGGCATGCATTCCCTAGGGCAGACTCATTCTTTATAGGTTGCATTGTGATTAGTATCGGAGGAATGGCCCAATTAGGTGAATGGTCTAGGATCAGAAATCAAGGACAATTATTCTTTTATGCTTGGGAAGAATAGACAAGATAACTCGTGGTTGATGTTTTCCTTTATGAGGGAAGATGGTCTTCCATATCTCACATATGTGAGTGGAAGAATGGCCCAAATGACTAAGTTTGTATCATAATATTTTTATGCAGGTTGATATCAGATGATATGATTATTGTAGAGACTGTATGTCTCTGGATAGTAGCTGTATGCTACTGTGGTGGATGTGTTCCACTGGTTGCGACTATGTGTCACTCGTTAATAGTCATTTTCTACTAGAAGTGGTTGTGTACCACCATATAGTAGTTGTATACTACTATGTATAGACACAATTGTGTTCTATTGGATGGCATTGTTCTGATTTCCATGGAGACTATATAGTTGGATAAGTGATGATGGTACTCATGATTTGAGCATGAGATAGACTGTGTGGCTATGATGATGCTCCCATTTGAATGGTCTGCTTGTGCTCAATACCAATACCTTTAATACCTCCCTAGCTAGGAGGGAGTGTTGATCTTATGGTAGCTGTAGGAGTTATTAACCTCCACGTGTAACATTTGACAAGACTTGAATATTCCGAGAAACAAGAGAAACCATAAAACGTTGTATAATAACCCTAGGAGAAAAATCAGCTCAAGAGAATATTTAATATTGAGTTATTATCCTCTAGAAAGAGAAGTTTGTCCAGTCAAGTGAGATAGAGAAGTATAAATAGAGGGCGCTAGAGCTCATTTTTCATACACACTCTCACAACTGAATAAGACCAGTAGTGCTCAAGTTTGTAAAGGAAATGTAGTTGCAACTACTGCTGCTGCAACTGACATTTCGGTTTTGGCTTGGAATTTCTCTTGTTTATGGTTTGGAATTTCTGCTTGGCCTTTGGTTATTCTTATTTGGTGCGCTATCCCTAGAGAAAGGTTCACTACCTTGGTTGGCTACTAGATTGCTTCCAGAATTATTCTTTCTGTCAAGTTTAAGGTGCTCAGGGGTGGCTTTGTGCCTATGGTTGGGTGACAATATTTCTATATTGTCTATGGAGAAATGAGCACACCTATTTTTCTAATACATTGTTCCTCATACTTCCACATGTCCAATGGATAAATGAGCACATAGATATCATAGTTGGATTCTTATAGATAGTTATGAACCCATCATATCATGCCTAGGTCGCATGTGTGATTCTCCAAACACTTGGTCCAAGTTATGATCAAAATTAGCAAAAAGTTTCAGACAACCAACTTCCGATGTGATTATGGGCCGATGAAGATATATCTCGAAAATCCAAAATTCAAAATGGTTTTAGAGATAAGGGTGGATCTTCAAGGTGCATTTTCCAATAAATTCTATAGCGCCCGAGTTCCTGCAATTACGCCTCTTGTGGATAAATTTGGGAATGTGGTTTTGTCAAATATTATGTTTTTGGCTTCCATAATATTCAAACATATACAACAACCATTAGTTAACCTCCATTTCCTTATAAAGTTTGTTATGGTTGTAGATCCATGTATTTTGGATCTGGCCTCATTTTGTTGTAACCATTTTCCTTCTTTATTTTGAAATCCATATGTATAAATGTGAGGAGGATCATTGTAATGAGT
>ML803294.1:144281-165096 GCA_009831015.1 Picea engelmannii
ATATAATATATAATATATTAATTATTAAATATACATATTAATTATTAAATATATAATATATTAATTATAATATATTAATATTATATATTATATAATTAAATATATAATATATTGATTATTATAATATACATCAATTATATATAGTTATAATATATATTATATATAATTATAATATATATTAATTATATATAATAATCCAAACCAAAAACAAAAAAATTACATTTCAAACCTATTACATTTCAAATCTGTGTGCACATGAGGAGAGAAAACTGATAGGAGACCACACAAGGATATCAGACAAGGAGAGTCAAGGAGATAAGAAGAGGAGATCCAAGGAGAGCCAAGGAGAGCACACCTTGAGGAGAGCTGAGGAGATCACACAGTGAGTAGCTTTCGAAACCTTGATATCTATGCGAGGGAACGTCGAAGAAGGAGATCTAGGGCACGTCGTCGCATGAGACATAAGTCATAGAGGGCGGAGGAGACTGAGCTAGAGGGAACACTGTGAGCATCCTTGAGAATGGTGAGTGGTTTTTACCATCTTTCACTTTTCATTATTGTCCAGATTGATTTGGAAAACCTTCACATTGTAAATAAATCCAATGAATCGAGTTGATGATGTTTGCTCACCTGTGTTTGGGAGGGTGGTTGTTAGCATGCATAATGTATAAGCATAGTGAGAATTGTTCCATAATGTTAATGCATTTAGGAAGTATATACTTCACCAAGAATCTCAACCCCCTTAATCATTCCATTTTGATCAATTTGAAGAAGGTCATCATGCCTTCCTTCCCAACATGATTTTTTTGCATTGATATCCAACTTTTAAAAATATGGATCACACCAAACTAATTTTCTTATGGGAGAAGGAAGACAATAGTGGTAGAGAGAAATCATATCAGTGGGAAAGCCAAGGAAACATAGGGATGAGGAGGTCATATCAATGTCTTTGGATTCAAGATCCTTTGTGCATAGAAAGTTTGTTGATGGATATTACTCTTAGATCTTTAACATAGTCATTCCCTTGATGTTTATTGAGATAAACATAGAGTTGCACATTTCTTAATTTCACAATTGTGAGGCTATTGAATCCTATAAGGGAGTCGAATGATTCAAGAGGAGAGGGGTTGGATCAAATTAAGAGGAACATTCCTATTTCCCCCTTTTGGGATCGTGATCACATAATAAGAAGGAATAACCTCTTCAAGGATGTCCCTTAACTATGGATTAAGACAAATACCAAGGGAACTTGCCTAGTCATTGGAGTGATTAAGTAAAACAATCATAGACATAAAAAAATATATGTAAAATAGAAATAAAGATGAGTATATGGGCAATGTATCAGAATAAAATAAAATGTTATTAAAATTCTTCAAGATCCACAATTATCTCCAAGAAAACCCCCTAAAAGTTGGGCACTCCTCAATAAAGGTGGAAATATGCTCAAAGTAGGGTTTGACAAAGTATTTTCTTCCACACATCTCTCTCCTTTGAACTGCTTCCTCAAACCGTGATCTTATAACATGTTCCTTCCTTAAAATAATAATTCAAACCTCGAGATAGTGGAGCAATCCTCTTTGTTTGCATACATAATCCTTGATCATGCTATACAATCATTTTATATTGCCTTATAAGGTGGAGCATTCCTTCCAAGATGAAATTTAAACCATGTTCTTATGGTTAGTTGTCATGTGTCGTCTCTTTATCTAGGGAATTCCTCAAGCATCTGTGCTAAGAAATTATTATAACCCATTTTACATGGGGTGTTCCTCATCTAATTTTTAAGTTATCCTTATTTCATGTCTGGAAAGAGTCAAATCTTCCACTTGGTACCCCTTTTGACTTCATTAAGCTGGGCACTCCCTCCATACATTGATTAATTTCCTTTTTTGGGGTGTGTGCAAGGGTTTTGGGTCCATGCTAATTCCTTTTAATCATTCTATTTGAACGTTTCCTTATTTCTCTAACTAATTGCTTGGATTTGTACCTTGTTGATTCCATATTGACCTCTTGATCTAAGCATTTGACACTAAGATGCCTTCCCATATGACCTTTCACAAGGATTCGTGCTTGTAGACCTACTTATTTAATATATCATGTGTATACATGACATGTGAGTATGCTTTGTAAGTAAAAATTCAACTTAAGATCTGTTATATATAGTGTAGGAAATAATGAAGAACAAGCTACCTTAGGAAATGATGGTTCCAATCCTACAATCCCTCCAACATCATTCCAATCCTATAATCCCTCCAACATCATTCTCTCAGTTGTATGATAAAAGGTATTCTTTATTTGTGAAACTCCATTCCCTAAATTGCTTCTTTTTCTTTCTCTTCATCTGACTAATCAACTGCCATTCTTCCTTGCTTATGTCAAAATAGTAAACTTTGAACTATAAAATTTCTCCAATAAGGTTAAGGGTTTCGATATTGGTCCCCGTGGAGATGCAACCATTTGGTGTATTGGTCCCCGTAGCTCCCCACATGGTAATATTTGTAAATTTGTTTACCTACACAAAATAGATCTAGCTAAACAATGATACACACATTTGCAGAGAGAATTGGAAAAAGAAGAAGAAGGAGAGAAAGAATGGAAAGAATTCTCATTAACTGTTATGAATAATGAATAATTTACACATGATATACTCTGCATAACTCAATGCGTTCTACTTGAGGTGAACCAAGTCATCATAGTGGTGGTCTAGAGTGATATGGACACACACCAACAGTTACGAGAGTGAACTGCCACCTATTCTAGTCTCTCAGGCAGTTACGGGAGTGAACTGCCACCTAGTTGAGTTAACCAATCATCTAGTATTTAGTTAACTGACTGAATAGAAAGTAGTGAGGAGTTAACTCAAGGAATGAAGGCTAATGCACCATTTTGGTGATGATACCAAGGCAAGGTTGAATTAGCATGGTGATGATCCCAATGTTGCATGGTGATGATCCCAATGCAACATCTAAACTCAACTCAACAAGTCAAACTGAAGTGTGAACTGAAAGAGAATATTCTGCAGGTGGAATATTCTCTCCTAAAATACAGGAGACTGGATAATGACTAATTATGACTAATAAACAAAAAACCTTAGGAAAAAGAAATCCTAGGTGTGTGTGAAGTAACTCCAACACCCCCATGAACATCACTATGGTGAAAATAAAGATTGGGTCTCGGCAATGAGGTCATGTTAGGTACCCAAGTACAAAAGATACACTGAAAATAAAGTGAGGAAAGAGGGAAAACCNTCAAGGTACAATGTATTTAAAAAAGAAGAACTACAGTTGCTAGGCAACTGTGTCCTTCACTCCAAGACAACCTCATAGAGAATGGAATTTCTGCTTAGTGAAGGTCTTGGTGAAAATATCTGTCGTCTGTTCTGCTGAAGGAAAAAACTATAAATCGATGATCCCCTCATGTACTAAGTCCCAGATGTAGTGCATGTGGATGTCGATGTGCTTTGTCCACTGCCTCTGAACTGGATCTCTTCAAAACTTCAGAGTACTCTGGTTGTCACACCAGATGACGATCAACCGATGAAACTGAATGCCCAACTCAGTGAGAAAATGTTGTAGCCACATAGCTTGAATGGTTATGTTAACTACCTCTCTGTACTCTACCTCAGCTGAAGATAGAGCAATGTCAGCTTGCTTCTTTCTCGACCAATAGATAAGCCCGGAACCAATACTGAGTGAGTAACCAGATGTGGACTTAAGATCAATGCTATCGCTAGCCTAGTCAGAATCAGTAAAACCAATGAGATCTAATGTAGAGTCTGCTACATAATGAATCCCAAAGGTGATGGTTCCCTGTACGTATCGAAGGATACGTTTTTCAGCTTTCCAATGTAGCTCATGCGACTCCTGCATGAACTTGGAAACTACGCCAACTGCATATGAGAGGTCTGGACTGGAGTGTGTGAGATACAACAAGCTCCCCACTAGTTGTTTGTATAGTGTGTTGTCAACCAGTGGAGTCTCCTCGCCATCGTCAAGTTTGACTCCTGATAGGAAAGGAGTCGGAGAAGACTTGCAGTCTATCATGTGAAATCTCTCAAGGAGATCCCATGCATACTTGGCTTGAGATAGTTTGATGCTTGATGCATCCTGACTGATCTCAATTCCAAGGAAGAAGTGTAGTGGACCCATGTTCATCATCAAAAACCTGTCATGAAGAATCCTCTTGACTGCTGCAATCGTTGAAGTCGAGCAACCAGTGATCAACAAATCATTGACATACAGAACTAAAAGTAGAAGTGAATTATCCGTCCTGATCATGTATACATTCGAGTCTGATTTACAACGTACAAAGTTCTATGACAACAACTAGGAGTCCATCTTGGCATACCATACCCTCGAAGCCTACTTGAGGCCAAAAAGTGACTTCTTTAGTCGACAAACCAAAGATGAGTCCTGCATAAATCCCTGGGGCTGCTCCATGTAGATCTCCTCAGAGAGATCACCGTGAAGAAATGCATTCTTCACATCCATCTGATGGAATTCCCATCCCTTGGCTGCCACAATGGAAAGTGCCAATCGTATGGAATCCATCTTCACTACTAGAGCGAAGGTCTCATCATAGTCAATACCATGAACCTGTTGAAATCCTTTGGCGACAAGCCTGGATTTGTATCTGATGATCTGTCCATCCACTATGCCCTTGGTCCTGTAGACCCATCTGCATCTGACAAGTTTCCTCCCAAAAGAAAGGGGAACCAGATCCCAATTCTGTTTCTCGAGGAGGGAGTTGTACTCCTCCTGCATGGAGGATTCCCAAAAGGGATTTCTAGCAGCCTCACCATAAGACTGTGGATTTGAAGACTGAACCAACAAAAGATGCCTAGAAGGAAATGGTTTAGTGGCAATGAGTGCAATAGGAGGCTCCTCGAAATTAGTTCGAGTCCTCCTAGTATTGGTTGGATCAGCAATGAGATCCCCTGCATCCTGAAAAATAGTCTGTGCCCACTTGGGCCTCTGCTCTGGCTCTGCAACTGCATCTGGATGCTCTAACTCTGTATCTGACTGTACTGACTCTGAATCTGAATCATCTAAGTCCTCTGAATCAGAACTCTCATCTAAAGAAGAGTTGGCATGTGCATGCTCATCATCTCGGATAGCTGGAAGAGTGAAGGTGTCTGGATGCAACTGCTGAGGTACATGCAAGACACTTTCCTCAAATTGGACACTACGCTCAATGATGAGTCAGTCCGAGGAAATATCAATAAGCTGATATCCCTTCACACCGTTGGGGTTTCCAACAAAAATGCACTCAGTTCTCTGTGGATCAAGTGCCTTCCTCTTTTCAGAGGGAATCTAGGCCCATGCATGTGAAACAAAAGTGCGAAAGTGGGCCACTTCTGGTTTGAGGCCGCTCCAAGCCTCGTAGGGGGTCTTATCCTTGACATATATATGAGGAGATCTGTTTTGGATGTATGTTTCACAGTTAAGTGCTTCAGCCCATAGTCTCTGTGGTAGTTACTTTGCATGCAACATGCAAGATGCCATCTCCTTTAGAGATCTGTTTTTCCGCTCGGCAACTTCATTTTGCCATGGAGTGTAGGGAACTGTATGATGCAACTGAATCCCTGGCTCATGGAAAAGATTATGAATCTCATGATTCACATACTCTCCCCCGTTATCAGTTCGGAGGACTTTGATCTTCTTTCTAGACTGTGTCTCAACCAAAGCTTTGAAATCTTTGAGGTGTTGAAAAACCTTAGATTTTTGCCTAAGAAAGTAAATCCAAGTAAAACATGAGAAATCATCAACAAAAATGAGAACAAACCTCGCTTTATTGATCGATGGATGTGGAAAAGGACCCATGAGGTCACTGTTGATCAGATCTAAAGGTTCAGAAGCTCAATGAGACTTTCCTTTGACAAATTTCTCTTGAGGGTGTTTTGCGAGAACACATCCCTCACATACTCCCTTGGAGAAATGGATGTCTGGTAGACCATCAACTAATCTGTGCTTGCTAATATGTTGCCTGTATCTAAAATACAAATGTCCAAACCTTTCATGCCATATCCTACTACTTTCATCAACATGAGTAAGCAGTAAAGCAGAATCAGGTTCAATGAATTCAGAACATGTATACAATCTAGACTGATGATTTACCTCACCCGTAGCAACCCTGGAGTTGGTTTGCATGTTGTATATGTACATAGAATTTGGTGTGAATACAAATTTCTTTCTGGTGCCAGAATTCGTCATTTGATACACAGAGAGAAGGTTGATAGAAAGCTTGGGAACATGCGGCACGTTCTCGAAACTTTCGTTGGTGAGTTCAATCCTTCCTTTGCCGGTGACTTCGACAGAAGAGTTGTCCCCCATCAGAATAGGAGGACCTTTGCATGAATCCAAAGAAGAATAGACTGCTTCTGAGGCAGCCATGTGATGTGATGCTCCTGAATCTACCATCCAAGCATTAGGAGAGGAGTTGATTGCAATCAAGGCATGGCTAGAATTTCCTTTCTTGGAATTCAGATCTTCTGGCTTCTTCTTCTTTGCACCCTCGGGGATGAAATCTCCAAGTTTGTTTTGCTAAAGTATCTGAGACATCAGATCTATTTTTTTTTTCATGCCTGCAAATTCCGAATGGAATCCTTTGTGACAGTATGTGCATTTCTCTCCTTTTCTTCCCTTTTCTTCTTTGGATCTGAAGGCATCGGTGAAGGGTTTTGTGTACCCTTCCTTCTTCATATGTGCATGAGCTTTCCACTTATATTTATCTTTAGATTTCTGATATTTGTGGCTGCCATCATGCACAGTGAGTGAATGCGCCCTTGGGCCTTTGATTGCGCCCATGTTGATGAGCTTGGTTTGCTCTTGTGTCAGGGATTCGATAAAGTCCTCAAGAGAAGGCATCTTCTAGGTGGCTCCAGAGGTGAATTTGATAGTATGGAATGTGGATACGAATACTAAGAATTTAGGACCAATATTGGAGATAATGGTGAGAACCATTTGTTTTTCCTCCTTCGATTTATCAACCCCGCAAGCTTTGAGTTGCGGCAGTAAATCCTTGAATTTTGTAAAGAAATCTTGGATATTCTTGAAGTTTTTTGGATCCAATGTGAGCAGCTCCACCTCCAGCATGTGTCCCCTCATCTCATCCTGTTTTCCAAAGATCCCTTCCAAGATGGTCCAGGCTTCATTGGGAGTCTTACATGAAGATATATGAAAAAGGAGATCGAGAGAAATAAGATTGCAAATTGTTTCGAGTGCCTCATCCATGCGATTTAAGCACTTGTATTTTTCTATGGCTGATGTCAGCTCTGTATCTGTATTCATGGTTAATCTATACAACCCTCTAGATCGGAGATGTATGGCTATTTTCTCCTTCCATGTAAAATAGTTGTAAGGTGTAAGAATGAATTCTTTTTGGATTTCCATCTTTCCGTTGTCTTCAATCTTTTGTACCTGCAAAAACTTTTGGTGTAGCTTTTGCTTAGCAGTCCGTCGGCTTTGATACCATGTAAATGTGTTTACCTGCACATAATAGATTTAGATAAAAAATGATACACACATTTACAGAGAGAATTGGAAAAAGAAGAAGAAGGAGAGAAAGAATGGAAAGAATTCTCATTAACCGTTATGAATAATGAATAATTTACACATGATATACTCTATATAAATCAACGAGTTCAACTTGAGGTGAACCAAGTCACCATAGTGGTGGTCTAGAGTGATTTGGACACACACCAGCAGTTACAGGAGTGAACTGCCACCTATTCTAGTCTCTTAGGTAGTTACGGGAGTGAACTGCCACCTAATTGAGTTAACTAGTCAACTAGTATTCAATTAACTGACTTAACATAAAGTAGTGAGGAGTTAACTCAAGGAATCAAGGCTAATGCACCACTTTGGTGATGATACCAAGGCAAGTTCGAATTAGCATGGTGATGATCCCAATGAAACATCTAAACTCAACTCAACTAGTCAAACTGAAGTGTGAACTGAAAGAGAATATTCTCCAGGTGGAATATTCTCTCCTAAAATATAGGAGACTGGATAATGACTAATTATGACTAATAAACAAAAAACCTTAGGAAAAAGAAATCCTAGGTGTGCGTGAAGTAACTCCAACAATATTCCTCATTGAGGGTGTTGGTTGTGGAACCTCATTGTCTTTGTTTTCAGCTGTGTTTATAATCCATGAAGACTTTACACCCCATAAGAATATACACTCTTCCATGAGGGGGAGTGTAGGGGGGGTTACCCCTTGCGGGGTTTGAGGGAAAGCAGCCCCCTAAAGGAAAAATTTCCTTGCAGATGTATATTGTAATTTCATAGTAAATCTGGATCGTTCATTATAAGGTTGCAGATCTGATGGTAGAAGTTATGTTAGGGTTTTTCCCTAGAAGGAAACCCTATTTTATGAGAGAAATGCATTGCGGCTATGTATCATTGTGAACTATTGTATTCTAAGTTAGGAGACCGTGAGAGAAGAAAAGGAAGTTACATCGGGTGTGCTATAGGTTGTATCCCTTCATTTGCTGGATAATAATAAAGGAAGGACCTGGCAATTTCTCTAGTGGATGTAGCCCACACTAGGTGAATCATGTATATTTGTGTCTCTATTATATTGTGTATCTTATGTGTTTTATTTCCACATTTGTTTTATTTTATTGCTCCGCAATATTATTTTTCTAACAAATGGTATCAGAGCGAAAGGTAACTCGAAAGAAAACAGGGTTCTTGGTTCGAGTGGGAGAAATGGTGGAAGAAGAAAAGTTTAGGGTCGAGAAATTTAATGGCCAAAACTACCAGTTATGGAAGATGCAGATGGAAGATTATTTATATCAGAAGGATCCATTCCTACCATTGGGTGGAATAACAAAGAAGTTGACGACCATGAAGGATGAAGAATGGGAGGTTCTTGACAGAAAGTCACTGAGAATGATACGACTGAGCTTGGAAGCGTCGGTGGATTTCAATTTTTCGAAAGAAAATACAATGAAGGAGCTGATGGACACATTGGCTAAATTGTATGAAAAACCTTGACGTCCAATAAGGTATTTATATTGAAGAGATTATTTAATATGAAGATGTCAGAAGGTGGGTCTGTTGTAGATCATTTAAATGAATTTAATATAGTTACTAATCAACTAAGTTATGTAAAAGTGGACTTCGATGATGAGGTCAGCTCTCTTCTAATATTGTGTTCATTGCTAGAAAGCTGGAATGGCTTGGTCATGGAACGATACGACTGAGTCTGGAAGCATCGATGGATTTCAATATTTTGAAAGAAAAGACAAAAAAGGAGTTGATGGACACATTGGCTAAGATGTATGAAAAACCTTGATATCCAATAAGATATTTCTATTGAAGAGATTATTTAATATGAAGATGTCAGAAAGTGGGTCTGTTGCAGATCATTTAAATCAATTTAATACCATTACTAATCAACTAAGTTATGTAAAAGTGGACGTCGATGATGAGGTCAAGGTTCTTCTAATCTTGTGCTCATTGCCAGAAAGCTGGAATGGATTGGTCATGGATGTAAGTAACTCTGTCTCTGGTTCAAATACTTTAAAATTTGATGATGTTGTTGGTGTTATCCTTAGTGAGGAAATGCGATGGAAAAGCACTGGTGAAACATCAGGTAATGCGTTAAACATGGTGAACATGGGAATACAAAAGTATAGAGGAAAGGGATCAGGAAACCGCGAGAATTATAGGAAGGGCAGATCCAAATCCATATTTTTAAAGATAGAGTTCTTGAATTGTGGGAAGAAAGGACATCTGAAGAAAGATTGCAAAGCTCCAAAGAAATAAAGAGATGGACAACAGGAGAAAAATCAGGAAGCAAATGTAACAGGTGATGTGTTACAAGATGATTTGATTCTTTCTGTAGATAATATTTCTGAGTCTTGAGTATTAGATTCAGGGGCTTCATTTCATGCCACACCCCATAGGAAACATTTTATAGATTATGTTCAAGGTGATTTTGGACAGGTTCATTTGGGTGATGATGCACCATGCAAAATTGTTGGAATGGGAAAGGTAAATGTTATAACAAGATTTTCCTCACCATTGCTATCTTGCACAAAGGGCCTTTTTCCATTTTCCTATGTAGACTTATCATCCCTTTTTGATGAATCCAGAGATAAAAATATACATTTTCCACATATACACGTCCTATCAGCTATACAACAAGCGTATATGCAGGTTGCTCCACTACAACCCGCGTACATCAGGATTTGTGCCAGAAAATACAAAAATGGAGTTGGGTTTCCATGTCACGACGAGAGATCTATGATCCTTGGCCTTCCATATACTGGAAAAGTTCTTACTCAGCCCTTCAGTTTCATTTTGAAGGCTATAAGAGCACAATTTCGAGCTATGTAAAAGAGGAGAAAACATTTAACTTTGAGAGCAAAGTTACTCTGGAGAAATCACTTCATATTGAGTCTGCATCCCTTTGTCCCTCAAGTCTGAACACAGTGTTCATCCCCCAAATGCTTTCCCTAGTGTTGAGAGAACCTCATTGTCTCTCTCCTTTGAGCTTGCCTTTGGTGGAGTATTGAAGTGGTGGAGGCCCAGTTGGAAGGAACTTGGTTTCTTGGTTTCGAACCATGACGACATGGAAGTCTGTAATGTTGACAGTTCTGTTGATAAATTATTAATAGAAATACTCCTTTCCCGTCCTATTGGTATCATGAAAATATATGATTATTATCCATGGGCATGTTTGTAATGTTTATTAATGGATTATGATATCTAATGTGCTAACCCCTTTACATCATCACTATATACTTGCTTTTCTTGTTTGTTGAGAACTTATTGCAGGTATAAAGCTTTGGGTCGGAGTGCTCAATGGTGGAACATCATCAAATGTTGGATCGAGGTAGGCCTCTTTCTTATCTTGCACATTAGTTTATATATCATACAATGGAATTGAGTTGATTTCTACAGTCATACCTATCTTTTGTGGTTTACCCTTGGCCATAAAGAGTTTTTCGCTCTTAACAAAATTGGTGACTCCACTGGGGAGAGATCTTCCTTCTAAGGGTTGAAGCACTTTTTCTTCTTGCATTGCTCTTTTTCCTTTGTGTTTCTTGTCGTATCACTGCTTGACATATTTTTTTCACTCTGGGTCTGAGTTTCCATCCTTCTTGCCTTTGCATGGCCTTGTTTTAAAGCATATACACTCCCTTTTCCCTGACAGTCGTGTATACTTGCTTGGTGTCTCACTGCAAGATGCGTATATATGCCCTGTTCTCCTGAACAGTCATGTATACCACTTCCCTTTGCTTGTTTTCTTGGTTTAGTGATTGCTGGGTGAGATTTGATGATTGTTGAGCCTTCTTAGGTCTCTGTAGTGCCTGTTGATTTTCTCTGGGTTGACATGAAACCTGTTGGGAGTTGAATTTTTGGGTGTAGTCTTTCTCTTTTTTTTTCATCCTTGTTTGTCCTTGAGCCTTGGGATGTTTTCTTGGCTGCTTGGTATTATGCTTGAGTTATTTCATTTATACAGAGTAGAATATATATCAGGTTGCTTTACAATCCATGCATTTTCTCTTTAATATATTGAAAATACAAAAAATAGGCATTTTGCATTGGTTAACATTTTTGTCTTTGAACCTTTATCATTAGCTTAGTTCATTTAGTGAAAGATTGCATTTTACTTCTGAATTGTAGTGTTGAAATTGAAAATTGCACTGCTTTTATTAGCATATCATTCATTGAAAAGTTAAAGGTAGACTTTGCATTATATTCATATTTATCTTTTGCAGAGTCATAACATCACGAGTTTCGTTTCCATACCCTCTTGAGTAATCACATACAATAAAATTTACGCTTTAAACTAAAATTGATTAGTCACGATTTTATTTTTAGGGTGCACAAAATAGCCTAGGATTTAATGTCTTGGAATAGGATTTTGTGAGTAAACTTCTCCAAGGCCATTAAATTAACATATGTGTCTGAGACAGGGAGTTGATAAGTCCATTGTATAATTGGTAATATCAGGAGGCTCTGCTTACACCAGAGTTAATCACGAGGTCGGGTGAAGTTAGCTGAAGGGATAACCCATGGATACTCTCCTAGTGTCAGAGATATTTCTGTGGATTTATTCGTATTTGGGGATCTTGCTAGTACCCATACCTCTATGAGGGGCGGTGCTTTCAAAGTTTCGGGATGTTCTACCCTACCCATATGGTGATCTGGACTGACGACTGCTCGCCTGTTCATCGATTATACAGTGTTTTATTAGTTGCTTGACTTAGGTATCTCATAGGTTACTTGCAGGGGTTATTCTTCTTGTACCTTGGGTCAGATAGGGGTCGAACAACACACAACCTTTATGGAGGATTACCTCTCTGGGGGGATCTGACCAATTGGTTGTTAAGCCCACAAGGGTCCCTAAAATTGATTCTGTTACCTCCAAACTTTAGCAGTGAGTCTCAGGTCCCTCTTGGACGAGGCATACCTTCTTTAGAGAGGGAGGCCACTTAGCCACTTTAGCTCGTTTGCATGCATATTGGTCGTTTGAATTTTTGGTATGTTATTTGATTACTAGTTGGCCTTAAGAGTTTATACTGAGTTCTCTTTATCATGGATAGTGGAGTTCCTTTTGCTCCCTCATTTACTACAACCCCCCACCCCACCCCCCCATGATGTTCATGGGGGAAAATCCGTCCTCTTTTTATAATGGTATGCAGAACTATGGCACTCAGTCCGCTCCTTGGGTCTCTAGTCATTCTCTTGTTGATATGTCATCTCACTTTCCATCCTCTGTCTCACCTCCTTATGCAAATACAAGTTTCGGGTCTGGGGGCATGATTCCTCCTTCTTATCGCTCTCCATTTGGTGGGAGTCATATCCTTCAAACACCTCTTACGGTAGGAGGTTGGAATATTCCTTCCTACGAATCCACTATGCGAGAAGTAAGTGCCCAACTATGCAATCATTCTACTTGTTACACTCCGTCCACTTATCCTTCTTCTGCTATTTCGGTTCCTATGAACACTTTTCCCATGGTGGACCTTCGTCTTCCCTCTTGTGTTTCATTCGGGGAGAATTATTTTTATAGTATGGGAAACCCCCCTCATGAATTTCCTTCGTATGGGGGCAACATATATCCTCACATGAGTAACCCTTGTCATGTCGTTTTCTCTTCGCAAGCGGTTACCTTAGTGTCAATGCCCTTACAACCCTTTATGAATCAGTATGGAGGAGGATACTATCCTATTGGACAGGAACAGGGTGTAAACCAGGATCCTTTCTGGCCTACAATTTCTTAGAACCAATCTTTCCTTTGACCTTGGTCTCAAATGCCGCAATCTACCACTACCACAAGTCTAGTCATTGCGTGTCATACTGACATTGTATCACCAACCTATGCTAGTCATGTTGGATATTGGTTGACAACCTCTGCGAGTCATGTTGAATACCTGCAACCATCCGCTACAGGTCATGTTGGGCACACAAGTCCAGTCACTACATGTCATACTGGCATTGTATCACCAGCCTCTTCTAGTCATGTTGGAGATTGGTCGACAACCTCTGTGAGTCATGTTGAAGACCTACAACTAGCCACTACAAGTCATGTTGGGGGCACATGTCTGGTCACTGCTAGTCACATTGCACATACATCACCAACCTCTGCTAGTCATGTTGGGGATCCATCGCCAACCTCTGTGAGTCATGTTGGAGATTTTCTACTAGCCTTTGCAAGCCATGCTGGGAGCATGTCACTAGCCACTGCAAGTCATGCTAGGGGCATTCATATGATTGAGAATCCTAGAAGTCTCAGACGTAATCCTAGATTCCTTTACAGGACTTGTGAAGAAGGCCACCTTACTCATTTGTGTCCTGTTATTGTTGGGATACCAGAAATGTGGGGCTCACCTAAGGGCCCTTCGGGTTCTGAGGCATCTATGGTTTCACAACACCCCGTTCCTTCTTTGGTTGATACAACAGTCATGTCAATGCAATCTTTGACTGACACCCCTTTCACTTTAGGGGTTGATGCGTCCTTTGACCTTGTTGTCTCACATCCCATTCAACCTATGGTCATGTCGATGCAATCTTCAACCGACACCTCTCTTATGTTCAGGGGTGATGCATCTCTTAACCTTGTTGTCTCTCATATTGTTCAACCAATGGTCGTGTCGATGCAATCTTCAACCGACAACACTCCTATTTTTTGGGGTGATGCACCTCTTGACCCTGTTGTATCACATCCTATTCAACCAATGGTTGAGGAAGTGGTCGTATTGATGCAATATTCGATCGACCCCACTCTTCTCTCGGAGAGTGACAAGTCTAAGGAAGTGGTCACACCAATGCAATTTTTGGTCGATCCCGTTCTTCTGGTTTTGGTTCTATACCTTCTATGCCATGTCCTTAGCATTTCTATTACTTCACCTTCTGAACACGAGAGATTTTTACTCTTCTTAAGTTCTCTCCATCCAAGTCTTGACGAGGTTCCCTTTGATCGGGATGGTGTTGTGGGTATCCAATGCCTCCGCCTATGTCTTTTCCAGGAAGAGACATTATCCTATATATCACGGAGACAATAACCTTTGTTATCACTTTGTCCTCATTGACTTGGAGAGATTTGGGTCTTCCCAAGCATGTGTCAATTCTTCATAAGATACTGACATTCCACAGAAATTCTGCACGGGAGCCTTGGCCTCCCCCATGGCTTGCCGCCTAGAATTTTCCTAGAGAGTTCGAGTTAAGCTCTTTTCCAACTCGTTCAAAAAATGAAAAGATTGTCGAGTGATTTGTCCCTTTCACACTTGTTAAATTGGACTTGAAAGGTCGCGAGTCCGAGTTAATCTCTTTTTCAACTCATTCTAAAAATTGAAAAGATTGTTGAGTGATTTGTCCCTTTCGCACTCGTTAAATTGGATTTGAAAGGTCATGAGTCTTAGTTAAGCTCTTTTCCGACTCATTATCAAAAATAGAAAATATTGTCAAGTGAACTTGTCTTTTTCATACTCGTAAATTGTGTTTGAAAAGACGTCTCTTTGGCACAAGTTTACCCCTTTTTCACACCAAGTATACTACAAGACATAAAAAAGGATATTTTTTGGCATCAAGTTGTGATTGCATCTCATGCCCTCGCTTGCAGTATTGAGCCTTTAGCCGGTTCTCGCTTTGCGTTATTAACTGTTGCCTAGGCAGTTTTTTCATCCTCAACCAAGCAGAGCCCTATTTATATCCTTCACAATTTGACACTCTATACCCTGGAGGAAACATCGCCCCGAGTGTCCATCTCCCGCATGCATTTCTTTGCATTAAGCATAGGTATGTTTCACTTCTAGAACCAGTTTTGCTTACTTGCGACACTCATTTCCTCCTCTGTATCATAACATTCATTTGTTATGAAAAAGAAAAAAAAATATGGGTGGGAAGGGAGTACTATATTATTATTGGCAGCAATCGTGTCAGCTTTGAACAGAGCACAAAATTATTGAGTCCTTGTGTCATCATAATTTTGGGTTTTAGCATGGCCTTAGGAATTTGATCTCATTACAGAGTTTTCTCTACCAACCGATTACTCTTCCAGTACCTATAGAGAACGTTATGGATGCCTCCTGCATCTAATAGTCACATCATTGAGTCTATGCTGCCGAATTCCACCATATGTTTCATGCTCTTGTTCAAAGAAAGTCTCACAACCTGCGTCAGCCACTCCTTAGAAATCTTGACTTTGCATGTTGTCCATACCCTCAGTTTGTCTCAAAATCACATGATATTATGGTCTTATCATGCACCCTAGCCCTACTTGCATCATCGGTAGGTCATCTTGAACCCAACAATCAACATTTCATCATTGGTCATTGACTGGGTGGTTTCCCTTGTGTTTGATGGAAATACATCTATTCACACTTTGGGATTCGTGTAGTGTCTTGGATTCCATTAGCCTTATTGATGGTTTCCTTGCCTTTATCAACAATTTTCATCATTGGCTATTATTCAGAGGGTCTTTTTCATGTACCTCTTGCATTTGATACACGTGAAAGACGCATAGGGTCGTTGGTTTGTGAACATGTTCTTCATCTGATATCCACCAAATCATGAAGCTCCTGCTTTGTTCCTCATGCCGACTGATGAGAGATGCCTTAATTCTCTCCTTTCAGTGGGTCTCTTTCCATCGACTTCAGCTCATCTATTCTGGATATGGGACCTAGAGTTTTATGAGTACCTTGAGGCTTGCAGTCATTAGTGGAAGGCTCTCTCGCCATTGACAGATGGGAATACAACAATGTCTCCTGATCAATGGATTTCTCAAGTGTTCGACACCGACTCCTTTATTCACACTTGTAGGAATGTACTTGGTGCCTTGATACCTACTTTCATTATTGGTAGATTGTCTTGTGTTTGTTAATGGTATACATCAATGACCGGTAATCAAACAATGTCTCATTATGTTCGACCTCAAATCCTTTATTCACATGATGTAGAGTTGCACCCTTGGCAGATAGTGTATAAGACTTGAAGACATCATTATGTGGTTGCAACTTTTCTAAGTTGTTGCTTCCCTTTCATTGGACCAACACCTGTTCGACTTTAGTAATCATGGGAGATCAGATTGTACTTCATGGTATAAAAATATCTTTAGATTGATTTTTGAGATTGGTTTTCACTGGGCCTTGTTTGTGACTATGACAACTTTTTGGCATATAACCACAGTTGTATCTACCTATTCATGGCCACAGACACTTAGTTGGTATATTTTCTGCATGGATCTGCATTGTATTCTTGGAAGCCATGTATGCAAAGTTAGTACAGAAAGTAATGAGCAATTGAGTTCGTCTAGCTGGTTCTCTACCACTCCACTCCTGGGTTATTTATAATGTATTTCGACCATCGCAGATACTCCTCTGATATCACACATTAGGGGGCATCTGTTGCAAGATTTGCCTCACCATTTCTATCTTGCACAGAGGGCCTTTTTCCATTTCCATATGTAGACTTATTATCCCTTTTGATGAATCCAGAGCTAAAAATATACATTTTTCCACATATACGCACCCTATCAGCTATATGACAAGCGTATACGCAGACTGCTCCACTACAACCTGCGTACATAGGGATTTGTGCTAGAAAATACAAAAATGGAGTTGGGTTTCCATGTCACGACGAGAGATCTCTGATCCTTGGCCTTCCATATACTGGAAACGTTCTGACTCGACCCTTTAGTTTCATTTTGAAAGTTATAAGAGAACAATTTCAAGCTATGGAAAAGAGGAGAAATCATTAAACTTTGAGAGCAAAGTTACTCTATAGAAATTACTTCATATTGAGTCTGTATCCCTTTGTCCCTCAAGTCTGAACACAATGTTCAACCCCCAAGCTCTTTCCCTAGTGTTGAGGGAACCTCATTGCCTCTCTCCTTTGAGCTTGCCTTTGGTGGAGGATTGAAGTGGTGGAGGTCCAGTTGGAAGGAACTTGGTTTCTTGGTTTCGAATCGTGCCGACACGGAAGTTTGTAATGTTGACACTTATGTTGATCAATTATTAATAGAAATACTCCTTTCCCGTCCTATTGGTATCATGAAAATATATGATTACTATCCATGGGCATGTTTGTAATGTTTATTAATGGATTATTCTATCTAATGTGCTAACCCCTTTACATCATCACTATATACTTGCTTTGCTTGTTTGTTGAGAACTTATTGCAGGTATAAAGCTTTGGGTCGAAGTGCTCAACGGTGGAACATCATCAAACGTTGGGTCAAGGTAGGCCTATTTCTTATCTTGCACATTAGTTTATATATCATACAATGGAATTGAGTTGATTTCTACAGTCATACCTGTCTGTTGTGGTTTACCCTTGGCCATAGAGAGTTTTTTTCCCTCGTAACAGTAAAAATAAAGCAAAGCAATGGAAACCAATGGTTGCTGAAAGAGGTAAGACATGTTCCAGATCTAAGGAAAAATATAATTTCAATAGGGTAGTTGGCAAGTGAAGGTTGTATATCCATATTTATAGATAAGGCGTGGAAGGTCACCAAAGGATCATTGGTGATAGAAAAAGGAGAGAAGGTAGGTACATTGTATTTATGTACTAGTAATACTGACTCTTTTATTTCTTTAGCTTATACAGGAGTGGATACAACACTGTGGCATAATAGGCTTGGAAACATGAGTGAGAAGGGGATGGATATACTTCACAAAAGAAATTTGTTGCTAGATCTTAAACAAATTGATTTGGATTTCTGTGAGCATTGTGTTTATGGAAAATATAAGAGAGTCATATTTCTCAGAGTCGGAAAATAAAAGAAGAGTGAAAGGTTAGAGCTTGTGCATACATATGTATGGGGACCAACTTAGGTATCATCTCTTGATGGCTCTCATTATTATGTTACTTTTATTGATGATGCAACTAGAAAAAATTAGGTTTATTGCATTCGACAAAAATCTTATGTTTTTTATACTTTTAAGAAATGGAAAGCTTTGGTTGAGAATGAGAGAGGAAAAAGGTTGAAGTGGCTCAGATAAGAAAATGGAGGTGAATATTGCAGAAAAGAGTTTGATGATTACTTTTCATACCATGTAATTCATAGAGAGAAGATAGTTCCAGGAACACCACAAGAAAATGGTGTGTCAGAAAGGATGAACATGACAATCATGGAGCGTGCAAGGAGTATGGGATTGCACACTGGTTTGCCCTTATAGTTCTGAGAAAATGTTGTAGATACTGCTGTGTAATTAATAAATAGAATACCTTCAATCTCTTTGGATGGTAGAATTCCATAGGAGGCGTGGATAGGTAAAAAGGTAAACTATTCTTTTTCAAATAATTTTGGTTGTGAATCATTTGTCCATATTGATAAAGAAAATAGAACAAAGCTAGAGGAAAAATCAAAGAAGTGTACCTTTATTGGATACGATGTTAATGATTTTGGTTATCGCTTATGGGATTATGAAAACAAAAAAATCATTAGGAGTAGAGATGTCATATTCAATGAGAAGGTCATATACAAAGATCAGTTGCAGGGAAAGAAACGTGAAAAAGAAAAACCAAAATACATAGTGCTTGATGAGATCACTAAAAAAGAAATTCCAAAGGTACTAGAAAATCAAAATGTACAACAACAGGATCAACAGGTACCTCAAACTCCTGCAAGTGTTGTTAGAAGATATACCAGGTTAAGTAGACCCCATGAATGATACTCTCCTTCATTGTATTATTTATTGTTGATTGATTCTGGTGAACCATAATGTTATGAAGAGGTAATGCAGGTAGAAACCCAAACGAAGTGGGGGCAAGGCATGGAGGAGGAAATGGATTCCTTGGTAAATAACCAGACTTCGGAATTGGTTCAGTTTCATGCAGGAAAAAGAACATTGTAGAATAAATGGGTTTACAAGTTAAGGAAGAAGATGGAGGAAAAAAGAGGTAGAAGGCTAGACTTGTTGTAAAGTGGTTTGCACAAAAGAAAGGTATAGATTTTGATGAAATATTTTCTCTTGCTATTAAAATGACTTCAATTAGGACTATTTTAAGTCTTGTGGCAGTAGAAGGTTTTCATCTTGAACAATTAGATGTAAAAACAACTTTTCTCCATGGGGATTTGGAGGAAGATAATTATATGTAACATCCATAGGGGTATGAGGTCAAAGGGAAGGAGAAGTTGGTATGTAGGTTCAATAAGAGATTGTACGATCTAAAGCAAGCTCCAAGGTAGTGGTATTTGAATTTTGGCAGGTTTATGACAGAACAAGGTTATAGTAGATGTCATTTTGATCACTGTGTTTATTTTAAAAAGATGGAAAATGGAAGCTATATTATATTGATATTGTATGTAGATGACATTATTGTTGTAGGGTATAATATGCAGGATATAAATGTGCTCAAGAAGAAATTAGCTAATTCATTTGCGATGAAGGATTTGGGTGTTGCAAAGAAAATCCTTGGTATGAGAATAACAAGAGACAGGAAAAATCGCAAATTGACATTGTCTCAGGGTGAGTACATAGAGAAGGTGTTGGAGAGGTTTAGAATGTAGAATGCAAAACCAATTAGTACACCTTTGGACATTCATTTAAAATTAACTAAGGAAATGTGTCCCAAGACAGATGAGGAGATATAATACATGTCCAGGGTCCCTTATTCATCAACATTTGGCAGTTTGATGTATGTGATGGTTTGCACAAGACCAGATATTGCACATGCAGTGGGAGTTGTGAGAAAGTATATGAAAAATCCACGTAAAGAACATTAGGAGGCAGTAAAGTGGATTCTCAGGTATTTGAGAAGTATTGTTACTCATGCATTATGTCTTGAAGGTTCATACATTATTCTATAGGTATATGTTGATTCAGATATGGAAGGTGATAAAGATAGCAGGAGGAGCACCACATGGTATGTTTTTACTGTAGGTGGAACAACGGTAAGTTGGATTTCGAAATTGCAAAGGGTTGTTTCACTTTCAACAACATAAGCAGAGTATGTTGTTGCTACAGAGGCTAGTAAAGAAATGATTTGGTTACATAGGTTTATGGAGGAGTTGGGAAAGAAGAAGAAGAATAGTAGGTTGTACTATGATAGTGAGAGTGCCATTCATCTTGCAAATTGTTGGAAGATTGGTTGTTGTCATTGATGTCAACCCTAGTCATGGGTTTTGGACCACAAGATTGATAAAGGTATATAGACATGAAGGAAAATGCACATGCATATACAACACCCATGAATGGATAGTATACTTCATGTTGTTTTCGGTGGTATGTGGCACGTCACGTGGATCCTCATGGTTGAGGAGAAATGAATTTTTGAAGATGACAAAGTGAATTGAAGAAGGAAGTACATGTAGGCCCTAAAGATAATTAAAGAAAAGAATTACAAAATAA
>ML803294.1:186900-203230 GCA_009831015.1 Picea engelmannii
GATGGATTACAAGGTAAACAAGTCCTCTCACTATGCAACCCTTGTTTCCATGCCTATTCCTAGGGACTTGTTTAGCTAGAAAGGTAAAACTAGATTCTGGAAATTTGTATATCATTTACTGATGCATAGTCATGTGTACCCAAATGTTTATGCACACACTTTTATTGGTGCAGGGGTGCTGATGCAGATAGAAAACTCAACAAGAATACTACAAGAAAGCTCAACCATCATAATTGGTTGTCGAGTCCTCTATCTCTTCATCTTCCTGATGTGTAAAGTTTAAACTATTATGACTAATCAAGATATGAACAGATGGGATGAAAACATCCATGACTATGTTAGCACTAAGTAAATTGCCTAGGTTGAGGGGACAACTTACAAAGGTAACCGCAAAACCACTTCATAAATTAAACTAGACTTTTCAGTTTAGAGAGGGATCTCTCTTGTCACTTGGTCTCTTGGAAGATGGATATTGTATTAAAGGTTCAATGGATAGGTTTTTATTTGATGAAAATATTTATGGGGTTTACTAGCAAGAAGAAAAGGAACCTGTTGGGAAATGGAGTCAACTCTAAAAACAATTGAAACAATGTTTGGTACGTAGAGTTCTCAAGGAAGAAAAGGCAAGGTATGAGATGAACGTTTAGTATTTTAATTTGTTTTGATAAGATGGAAGAAAGAAGAAACATATAACATCAATCAGAGCACCATAAGAGATGAATTCTGATGAGTTAAGAAAGAAAAATAGAGTTCAAAATTGCTTGAATCTATAGCACCATTTAGATGAATTTTAGACCCTTTAACATCCAATTTTAAACATATGAAAGGTTGCAGATGAAGGGAAAGAAAACTAGAAAAACATACATGAAGGAAACACATACTTCAGGTCATCACCACATGAATCTTTGGTATGAAAAAACTTTGGACATCTCCACTTGTATTCTTTCAAATTCAGAAATTGTTACAGTGATCAATAAAATTTGTCCTTTGTGGTTCTGCCAACCACAAATACATCAAAACATACAATATTTGTACAACAATTCATTTCATTCGGTTTGAACCAATTACAATAGAATAGAAAATTTCAGTTCACAAAATCTGGGATTTGCGGATATTCCTGCAGTTTGGTCCTTTATCTTCGTCCTTCGACTTCGATTGTATCTTCATTTGATTTGTTACCTTTTTGTCGATAGATGGAAATAATTTAATAGATCCTGGGAAATTATATTGGCCTTGCCCAATCTGAATATTTCCTTCTATTGCAATTAAGAAGGAATCTCATAATCTGTCATTTCTTTCATTAAAATTTCCAAGTCAATACAAGTGGCATACAACATGACAGGTAGACCAAGTTTGATTGTCTTAAACTGATTTAGAATTTTGAAATTTGTACTCAGTTTATCAACTAAAGTAGCCCCTTTCAAACCCTCCTCTGGGGTTTCAAATTTGGAGTGGTTCATTCTTGACCGAGTCAAGAGTGCATTATATTATTCTTGATCATGCAACTTACCTTTACCATCCTAGAATTATGGAAGCCCTTTATGAACAATTCTTCAAATAAATTCTTGAAATATTACACACTTTGTTCCATTTGTGTTGCTTTATTCAAAACTGATTTCAAAAGATCATGTTTTGAAATAATCCTTTTGGCCCAGATGATCAATGAAGTCCTATATTTTACCCCAATGTTTTGAAGATCTGTAGAGGAACTGAGTTGAGAAGATTAATGGTATTTTGTGCCCATTCAGATGGATTTTTTGATAAACTCTCATTAACAACAGTGCATCTATGCATAAGTATGGATTCTATATTATCCTTATCATTTACAAAATTCAAATATGATCTAAATTTAGCATCCTTAGCAACTTTATAATCCCATATGATATGTTTATCTCCTTGCAACAAAATTTTACCTTTTAATCTTGAATTCAATTTATTATTCTTCTCATGCAAGGCTACTTTTTCCTTTTGAACTTAGGGTATCTTTTCATCCTTTATGTGCACTTACTAATCCAATTACTCCATATTTTCCTTTAATCCTTTGATCTATCCTTCTTTCATATTGAATTGTGACATAGCCTAAACAATGTCTTCAGTGGTTGATCTAGTTCCTATAGCAGGGGATAAAACCATGGCTCTAGTCACCAACTCTACTTTTTTCTTGAGACCATTCCATATTTTACTTTTCTAGCTACAAAATCTTAGCCTTATAATCTAGTGCTTCTTTCTGAAATGTTGCTTTCTCCTTCTCTAAAGCTACAAATTATGTTGTCTGTGGGTGTTCTATAGCAGAAATATTTAACTTTTTCTTCAAACTCCAAATTATTTTATCTTTTTCATCCAATAAATACTTCAGACCTTGAGATCCTTTAGACTCGAGCCTTTTAATTTGAGTCTTCCAAGCTTTGTTGGCTTCTTTTTCTTGTCTTAGTTGTCCTTCTAATTTTGCAGCAAAGAATGTCAGCTTTGAATTTTTTAAATTTAAACTCAAATAATCATAATATAACAAATCACTGGCCTGCTTATGGAATTGTGCTTTGTCGGGGGCACTTATATTGTCATATTTAATTTTAATCTTAGACACTTTATCCTCCTCTGCAATTGAAATATTAAAATTTTTATTTGCAGTATCCCTCATAGCGGACACAGAAGCTTTATGTTGAGAAACTTTTTCCACTTCAGGAAACAAATCCCTCATTTCACCCAAAGCAACATTTCTTTTTTCAGCATATTGTTTATCTAGGTATTCTCTAGATTGATAGGATGTATCAAGTTCTTTATCAAATTAATATTTTTGACTGTGAAAGGATCTTGAGCTACATTCACTTTCAAGATGACTTATTTCCTCAATTTCTACAATACTGGTACCACTTTCCACAATGTTCAAATTCACTTGATCTCTGGCTCCTTCATCTTCCAAATCTACAATCTACTTTGGCTCAATAATTTTCATCTTCTTTTTAGCAGTTTGTTCAACATCAATATCCATAGTCTCTGAAATTCTTCTTTTGATGTACACACCGGCTTTGGGAATTTTAATCACCAACTTTTGAGGAGGTCGATGTGTTTGTACATGCTACAAAGGTGCTTCCACATCAATACACACTTCCAGATTAGCTAATTTGTGCAAGCCTTCAACATACTCATTCTCATAAGGTTCATTTTTATTCATCTTTCTTCTCTTGGATATGATCTGATGTGGATCATATTTTCTTCCTTGTATTTCTGAAAAACCAAAAGCTTTGAGTTTTTCCTTAACTTGTGATAAACATGATCTGGAGTTATTAACAAAAGGACTAATAAAAAAGGGGAATTTAATGTTAGAGGCTCTGTGAAAATTGATGAAGTTATCTGTCTCAGAGATGATTCTCTTCTTGATGAACGCAAGAGAAAAAATCCCGGGAGTTAAAAAAACATGTAAAAAGTAAGGAGACTCGTGAAAACCATATTACCCAAATCATTGTTAAATGCATAAAAAGTACCCAGTCTCCTACTCTGTTTTCTATATTTAGTTGCAAGTGAATTTTCATGTCCTCCAAAACTCTAGATAAACTTGCATTAAAAATCATAGAATAGATTCTTGACATGACCTTGTTGATGAATTTGGGAAAAGGGATTCTTTTACATTCAATAGATACAAAATATGCTTCAGGGATTTCTCCATGGTTACTTGCTAAGAAAACCTTTAACATATATGTATACTATCTGAAATCTCTCAAAGAGTGGAAATTCCCTAGCTGCTTGTGAATGGTGTCAACTAGGAATTTATCAAAATTAATTCGGATTGACCAACCAGACTTTGACTTGAAAAAAATCAAAAGAAAACAAAGCATGACTTCAAAAACATATTTATCATTATCTATATCTAGGACCTGAATCAACAGGGAACAAACCCAATGAAATTCAATGACCATCATGTTGATACTCATTGGTAAGGACATACTCTTTGACATTTGTACAGGTTTACTGATTTGTTGTAGAAATTGACTTTTGAGCTCTGGATGCCATTCTATGTAAACCCTGAATATATTTTCTTCATTGACTAACTCCGAATTTATGGAAAATGATTCTGGTATATTGAGTGACTTTCGAGCTGATAGAATATCTATTATACAAGGAACTAGAGACCCCTGTTTATTGACAATTACCCTTTTTGAATGGGAATATTTCTCAGCGCACCAACCTATGAATTCAAGAAACAAGAAAGAAAGATCGACATCATATGGGACAATGGAGGCATGTAATGCTTCTAAAAATGGAATATTCTTTCGTTTTATATTAGCCAAGTTGCTTCGAGACACAGAAATGGGGGAAACGGTGATCTCAGGATCAATTATGTTTGCATCTATGTCAATTAGGGCGTCCTCATTACCTTCAGGGTCTTTCTCTGCTACTGAAAATACTATGGGATCCATGGCGATGGGATAAATACCTGGAAGTGAGCTATAATGGTGCAGTTGGGCTGCAACAAAAAATGGCGGTCACGATAGTGTTCTAACGGTTTTCGTGTTTGAAAATAATAAATAATGAAAATGTCACATCGACACTTTATATTTTCAATTTGTGGAGATGTGGATTGGTGGTTTTGGAACAAATCGCTTTTCATTCTGTAATCAACCTGACACTGACACGTACTCCTCAATGAAAAACATGATTTGGATTGCAAGACAACCCTTCAGAATTATCCTCCGCGCAACTTCAAATTCCACAATGCTTCCTGGCCATCGATTTTGATGGATCGTGATCAAATTTATTTCGGGCCTGATATAATTTATTTCTTCGCCAAATTTAATTGCTTTGTGCCTTTTTTAACCTTCCTGACAATATTTTTTTTTTTTTTAAATAAATATATTTCATCTCTCTTGTGACCACACAGATCGTCGATAATATCTCTTGTGACGATCACCTAGGTTGTCGTTCGTGTGATGATCTTCCTCGATCATTTTTCTTGTGACGATAATCTTAGGTTGTCGTTCTTGCGACGATCATATTAGGTTTTCGTTCTTGCGACGATGACTATTCTACGTATCTCTTGCAATGATCATACTAGGTTGTTGTTTGTGCAACAATTGTCCTCGTTCATCTCTCTTGCGATGATCATCTTCGATTGTTGTTCTTACGGCAATGATCGTTCAACGTCTCTCTTGGGATGATCATCCCTGGTTGTCATTCGTGCGATGATCATACTATGTTTTCATTCTTTTGATGATCATCTTATGTTGTCATTCTTGTGACGATGACCGTTCAACGTCTCTCTTGCGACGACCTATGTAGGTCGTCTCTCTTGCGATGACTTTCGTAGGTCGTCTCTCTTGCAACGACCACCGTAGGTTGTCTCTCTTGCGAAGTTTTCCCAGGTTTGTCGCACTTTCGACGGTATGTGAAGTGATGTTTGAGGGGCCCAATATTCATCACAATATCCATGGGGTAAGAGAATCAAAATGGTCAACGCAAAATGACCCAAATTTACTAGTGAAATGTAACAGGTGATGTGTTACAAGATGCTTTGATTATTTTTGTAGATAATATTTTTGAGTGTTAGGTAGTAGATTTAGGGGCTTCATTTCATGCCACACTCCATAGGAAACATTTTCTAGATTATGTTCAAGCTAATTTTGGACGGGTTCATTTGGGTGATGATGCACCATGCAAAATTGTTGGAATGGGAAAGGTAAAAATAAAGCAAAGGAATGGAAACCAATGGTTGTTGAAAGAGGTAAGACATGTTCCAGATCTAAGGAAAATATAATTTCAACAGGGAAGTTGGAAAGTGAAGGTTATATATCCATATTTATAGATAAGGTGTGGAAGGTCACCAAAGGATCATTTGTGATAGAAAAAGGAGAGAAGGTAGGTACATTTTATTTATGTATTGGTAATACTGACTCTTATATCACTTTAGCTTCTATAGGAGTGGATACAACAACGTGGCATCATAGGCTTGGATACATGAGTGAGAAGGGGATGTATATACTTCAGAAAAGAAATTTTCCGCCATATCTTAAACAAATTGATTTGGATTTCTGTGAGCATAATGTTTATGGAAAACATAAGAGAGTTAGATTTCTCAGAGTCGAAAAAGAAAAGAAGAGTGGAAGGTTAGAGATTGAGCATACATATGTATGGGGACCAACTCAGGTATCATCTCTTGGTGTCTCTCGTTATTATGTTACTTTTATTGATGTTGCAACTAGAAAAACTTGAGTTTATTGCATTTGAAAAAACTCTGATGTTTTTTATACTTTTAAGAAATAGAAAGATTTGGTTGAGAATGAGACATGAAAAAGGTTGAAGTGTCTCAGATTAGACAATGGAGGTGAATATTGTAGCAAGGATTTTGATGATTACTGTTCATACCATGGAATTTGTAGAGAGAAGACAGTTCCAAAAACACCACAAGAAAATGGTGTATCAGAAAGGATGAATATGACAATCATGGAGCATGCAAGGAGTATGAGATTTCATGTTGTTTTTCCCTTACAGTTCTGGGCAGATACTGTAGATACTGTTGTTTAATTAATAAACAAAGTAACTTCAAGCTCTTTGGATGGTGGCATTCCAGAGGAGGCATGGATAGATAAAAAGGTAAACTATTATTTTTTGAATACTTTCGGTTGTGAAGCATTTGTCCATATTGATAAAGAAAATAGAACAAAGATTGAGGCAAAATCCAAGAAGTGTACCTTTATTGGATATGGTGTTAATGATTTTGGTTATTGTTTATAGGCTTATGAAAATCACTAAATCATTAGGAGTAGAGATGTCATATTCAACGAGAAGGTCATGTACAAAGATCAGTTGCAGGGAAAGAAATAGGAGAATGATAAACCAAAATACACAGTGCTTGATGAGATCACTGAAAAATAAATTCTAAAGGTACCAAAAAATAAAAATGTACAACAACAGGAGGAACAAGTACCTGAAACTCCAACAAGTGTTGTTAGAATATCTACCAGGTTAAGTAGAACCTCCAAACGATACTATCCTTCATTGTATTATTTATTATTGATTGATTCTGGTGAACCAGAATGTTATGAAGAGGCAATGTAGGTAGACACTAAAAAGAAGTGGGAGCAAGACATTAAAGAGGAAATGGACTAGTTAATAACCAGACTTGGGATTTGGTTGATTTTCCTGCAGGAAAAATATCA
This sequence comes from Picea engelmannii, assembly GCA_009831015.1. Classification (NCBI taxonomy): domain Eukaryota; kingdom Viridiplantae; phylum Streptophyta; class Pinopsida; order Pinales; family Pinaceae; genus Picea; species Picea engelmannii. Next base: position 194,052 of record ML803294.1, read on the forward strand.
TTGCAGGATAAATGGGTTTACAAGTTGAAGGAAGAATATAGAGGCAAAAAGCGGTACAAGGCTAGACTTTTTGTAAAGGGGTTTGCACAAAAGAAAGATATATATTTTGATGAAATATTTTCTCCTGTTGTTAAATTGACTTCAATTAGGACTATTTTAAGTCTTGTGGTAGTAGAAGATTTACATCTTGAACAATCAGATGTAAAAACAACTTTTCCCCATGGGGATTTGGAGGAAGAGATTTATATGCAATAGCCACAGTGGTGTGAGGTTAAAGGGAAGGAAAATTTGGTATGCAGGTTGAAGAAGAGCTTGTATGGATTAAAGCAAGCTCCAAGGCAATGGTATTTGAAGTTTGATAGGTTTATGACAAAACAAGGTTATAGTAGATGTCATTCTGATCACTGTGTTTATTTTAAAAGGATAGAAAATGGAAGCTATATTATCTTGCTATTGTATGTAGATGACATGCTTGTTGCAGGGTCTAATATGAAGGATATAAATGTGCTCAAGAAGAAATTAGATAATTCATTTGCGATGAAGGATTTAGGTGTTGAAAAGAAAATCCTTGTATGATAATAATAAGAGATAGGGAAAATCACAAATTGACATTGTCTCAGTGTGAGTACATAGAGAAGGTGTTGGAGAGGTTTATAATGAAGAATGCAAAACCAGTTAGTACAAATTTGTCCAACCATTTCAAATTAACCAAATAAATGTGTCCCAAGACACGAGAGGAGATAAAATACATCTCCAAGGTCCCTTATTCATCAATAGTTGGAAACTTTATGTATGCGATTGTTTTCACAAGACCAGATATTGCACATGCAGTGGGAGTTGTGAGTACGTATATGAAAAATACAGGTAAAGAACATTGGGAGGAATTAAAGTGGATTCTCAGGTATTTGAAAGGTACTTATACTCATGCATTATGTTTTGGAGGTTCAAACATTGTTCTACAGGAATATGTTGATTATGATATTGCAGGTGATAAAGATAGCAGGAGGAGCACCACAGGGTATGATTTTACTGTAGGTGGAACAATAGTAAGTTGGATTTTTAAAATGCAAAAGGTTGTTTCACTTTCAACAAAAGAGGCAGAGTATGTTGCTGCTACAGAGGCTAGTAAAGAGATGATTTGGTTATAGAGGTTTATCGAGGAATTGGGAAAGAAGCAAGAGAATAACATGTTGTATTGTGACAATGAGAGTACCATTCATCTTGCAAAGAACTCAGACTTCCATTCGAAGACTTATCATATACAACTCAAGTACCATTTCATACGATCCATCTTGGAAGATGGACATTTGAAGTTGGAAAAATATATACTAGCCAAAATCCTGTAGACATGTTAACAAAGGGAATAACTAGGGATAAACTGAGTTCCTGCTCAGTTTCAGTTGGTCTTCAAGCATGAAGGCGAAGATGAGAAATTTTCCAGGTCCAAGGTGGAGTATAGTCCAATAGGTACAACAATAGTGGTTTTGTTGTGATCAGTTTCCAAGTGGGAGATTGTTGGTTGTGGAGCATGATTATCTTCCTGTTTCATAGGTATTTGTTTTCAGTCGTGTTTATACCCCATGAATAATGTACACCTCAGAATACTGTACACCCCTCCACGCTGGGGGGTTGTAGGGGAGCTTATCCCCCTAGCTGGGGGGTCTGAGGGAAAGCAGGGTTTCGAGGGAGAAGCCCCCAAAGGAAATTTTTCCTTGTAAATGTATATTGTAATTTCATAGTAAATCTAGACCATTCATTATAAGGTCATAGATCTGATGGTAGAAGTTATGTTAGGGTATTTTTCCCTAGAAGGAAACCCTCTTTTATGAGGGAAATATATTGTGGCTATGTATCATTACGGATAGTGTATTTTGAGAGAGGATATTGTGAGAGAAAGAAGAGGAAGTTACAGTGGGTGTGTTGTAGATTGTATCCTTTCATTTGCTGGATAATAAAAAGAAAGGACCTGGACATTTCTATGGTGGACGTAGCCCACACTGGGTGAATCACATATATCTGTGTCTCCATTGTATTGTGTATCTTATGTGTTTTATTTCTACATTTATTTTAATTTATTGTTCCACGATCCTGTTTTTCTAACAATCACCAAGTCAGAATTAAGGATGAGTAAATTCACAAGAAAGCCTTTAGAATAAGATATGGACATTATGAGTTTGTGGTGGTGACATTCAGACTCACCAATGCACCAGATAATTTCATGTGCTTGATGAATAACATAATCATTAAGTATATAAAAAAAATTGTCTTGGTATTTGTGGATGATATTTTGGTGTATTTCAACACCAAAGAGGAGCATCTCAGTATGGTGTTGTAATTTTTGAGAGATCACCAACTTTATGGTAAGTTAAACAAGTGTGATTTATTTTGGAAGGAAATCAAATATTTAGGCCACACCATCTTAGTAGAAGGAGTGGTAGTAGATCCTGAGAATATTAAGGAAATCATGCATTGGATTTCCCCTTGAAATGTAGCATAGGTAAGGTCTTTCATGGGATTAAATGGGTATTATAGAAGATTCATAAAGGGATTTTCCAAGATTGGTCATCCCATCGCCTCATTACAAATAAAATGGAAAAAAAATATATGGTCAACAAAGCGTGAAGCCAATTTTCAACAGTTGAAGCACCTTTTAACCAATGCCCCTGTTTCGAATATTGCAGATATTGAAAAGGATTTCTTTGTTTTTATTGATGCTTGCAAGGAAGGAATTAGTCGAGTCCTTATGTAGGAGGGACAAGTGATCATTTATGAATCACGAAAATTAAATGATCACGAACAAAAGTATGTCACTCATGATCTTGAGCTTGCATCAATTGTGCATGGTTTGAAAATGTGGATGCATTACTTGCTCGAAAGGAGGTATTTCTTGATGACAAACCATTATGGTTTGAAGTATTTGTTTGACCAATCAAGGTTAAACACTAGACATAATAGATGGATGACATTGATCAATGAGTTTTATTTTGAAATCAAACACATAAAGGGAAAATAAAACAAAGTGGTAGATGCACTTAGCCAGAGTGTGCAGGCTATACACTTATCAATAGAAAGTGTGGGAGATTCTGACATCAAACAAAGGATAAAAACCCTCTCATGAGGAGACATTTTCTTCAATCAGGTGAAATAAGGGTTGCAACAAGAACTTAGGGAAGGAAACTATGAAGGATATCAACTTGGGACTAATAACCCGTTGTTGTACAACAACAAACTATATGTTCCTAGTTCAATAGAGGCAAGGCACCTGATTATGGATGAGTTCCACAGGATACCCTATGTATGTCATCCGGATTACTAGAAAATAGTAACAACAATAAGACAATTGTATTATTGGCCAAGGATGAAGCAATACTTTGCATAGTACATTTCTAAGTGCTTGGAGTGTCAATAGGTGAAGGTGGAACACAATTATCTTGCAAGTTTAGTGCAACCATTACTAATCCCAGAATCGAAATGGGAGACTATATCCATGGATTTCATTACTATTCTACCAAGGATAGTCAAGCAACATGATGCAATCATGGTGGTAGTGGATACGCTAAGCAAGGAAATTCACTTCATTCCTATTAAATATAATTTTAAGGACATAGATATTGCTAACATTCTCATGAAGGAATGTTTTAGGTTGCATGGCCTACCCAAGACCATAAACTTGGACATAGATGCTAAATTCACCTCAAGTTTTTGGAAAATCTTGTTTGTAGGATTAGGAACACAATTGCCATTTAGCATGACCTCCCATCCTCAAATAATGGTTATAAAGAAAGAGTAAACATAGTGATATAGGACATGTTGAGGATGCACGTTATGCGTCAACCCAAGAAATGGGAAGAGTATCTACCCCTAGTAGAGTTCTCCTATAACAATGTTATTAGGAATCATTGAATATGAGCTCGTTTTAGAGTTTTTTTGGTAGAAAGTGTAGAGTTCCAGTTAGTTGGGACAGTCAAGTGGATAAGGTCATGGTTGGACCCAATCTATGAAAGGAAATGGAACAAATAATTATTAAGATAAGGAAAAATATGAAAGAAACCCAGGATAGGAAGAAGAGATATGTAGACAATGAAAGGACTCACAAAGAGTTCAATGTGGGAGATCATGTATATCACAGGGTGAAACCCAAAAGAATTTCCTTGAGGATGGGGACTTGTGCTAAGTTAACACCCTAATATTGTTGATTGTTTGAAGTTCTAGAAAGAGTGGGACCAATAACAACATACTTGTTTTACCACCTACTGTTAGAGATCACAATGTGTTCCATGTATATTTATTAAAGAAATATGTTCATGATTCTAATCATGGTATTGATTAGACTCTGTTACAGGTGGAAATAGAGGGAGAATTCTATCCTGGACCTCAATGCATTCTTGACAAGAGATAAACAATTCTATGGAACTGAGTCATCGTGCATGTCAAGGTGTAATGGAATCACTTTGGGACTTATGAGGCTACCCGTGAGCTAGAGGATGTCATGAAATTGACATACCCATTTTTGTTTTCTGTGTAATTGTATATATATGGTGTTTTAAACACCGAGGATTGTGTTTCCTTAAGGGGGAGGGGAAAATAACACCCTATTTCCCCCCAAGATTGTAATTATGCTAAGAAGTCATATAATTCAATTATGAAGCATGTAATTCTGTTTTGATTAATAAAAAACATTAGGAAACTAATTAAGAAGGAAAATCATTGAGTATTATCCATGATATCATAGGTGGGAAATTGATGAAGTGGGTCGATACAGTGGAAATGCGGTGTTTAGTGAAGAAAATATAAATATTTCTTAAAAAGATTTCATATATTTTCAAGGAATAAATACACACCTTCCAATGTGCTTGAACCCACATGGAGCCACATGATTAGTTATGGAAAGTAGGACAGGTGGTTGGAGCAGTTACAACTGTTGACGGACATGATCTCTTGAAGAGGCAAGGGCCAACTGAAAACTTGATAGAAGTACATCCCTTGGATTTCCCATTCAAAATTATAGATCCCTAATTGAAGGTTGCATCTCACAAAAGTCATGGGAATCCCAAGGATTAGGTGGAAGAAGAGGCTACATGTTGAAAAACATCACCACACCATACATACATAAAGAGAGAGGGGTATGAGAAATAAGAGACACATAGATATGAAGAAGAAAATAAGAGAACAATAGTGATTGGAAAAATATGTGAATTGAACTGACCCGAGAGACAATCAAAGGAAGAGAAAGTGAGCATCAAACTTATATATAGATAGTGTGATGAATAGAGGTGTCTGATTGCACAGATATGAGATAAAGAATATATTGGAAATTTGTTCTTGAAGAAAATAGAAAGCTTGTCCAAAGGATTGTTAATCACCCTGAAATAGAGAAGACCCAGATCTAGACTGGAGCAACATAGGACTGCAGCTTGGTACCTGCTGGAAAGAAATCGACATTGGTAAGGGAAATTTTCGAGGGATTGAATAATAGATAAGGGACTCCTTGTGTAGAGGAAATATAGTGGGAAGGGTAACATATAAACCTATGGAAGTTCTGAGCTTAGTGGGAAGAGGGAAACTTATTCTATTGTTAGTAGAGGAAGGAGACTGACCTTTTTGTATCACATATGTCTAGAGAACTAGCTGAATCTTTCCCCTTGTGATATCATGGCTTGGGATGGAGGTGGCATACTATAGGAAGGTACTCTACATCATAGCCCAAATTTGGGAGGAAATGCATCCTCTCTCATTTAGTTGGCTATTGAAATCCACTAAACAAATAAGTATTTTTAACTCATTGTGTTTGATGCAAGTATTTCATTTCATGGTTAAATAGGGAATATGAATGTATGCAAGGAATGATTGAATTCCTAAGTAAAATGGAATGATTATGTTGTTTCCATTGGATAACCTGTTATACCTATGCACCCTTGAGAGTTGTTTGAAGGTAGGGTATATCCCCGAGGTATTTGCAAGGCTTTGCATGGAAATCTTGCAAGATATGAATACAAAATTCACCCTGAATATGATAGAGGAGATGTATTATTGATTGGGAAGGGATATAGTGTGGATACCGATAGTACTAATTTTTTAGAAACCCTTATTCTTAAGAGGAAATTTTACATGATATGGAAAAAACCTTCAATTGGAAAGTGACAGGAGCGCCCTAGTGTTTGGGAAGCCCTATGTTGGTTAAGAGATCTTAACACCTAAAAAAATCACCTATCATAAATGGAAAGTTTGAAGGACATGCAATTTATTCATCCAAGTTCCTAAATAGAATTCCTTAGTTGATTTTAAACCTAGATACTCAAACTCTTGAAGGTTTGGTAGAACCTTGGAAAAGACTAGCGGAGGAACCCTGAGTTGGTTAAGTTCCAAATCAGATTGATCCCATGAATAGGACTCATGTTTTAGACTAAAATGATTCACAACCATCATATCAACTTAGCGAGAAGATTCTGCCCATTGATCAGAGGACACAATCATTAGAATAGACTAGTACAAGGTTGTACTGGGACTCCGAAGGGGAGATATAAGAGAAAACACCAGTCGTTGATATATCATAGGGTGAACAAGTAAGTTATGGATCATTTATATGAGTCATGGTTCCTTCAGAGTGAAGATTATCGGAGGCTTGGAAAAAAGGTTGTGGGGAAGCCTGAGGACTGGGATTCCAAGAGGCATTTATCTGGTGGGAAATGCCTAGTGGGATCCCAACTCTTGGATGTTGTGGGAACCACTTAGAGGAGGAGGGTGTAGTAAACTTATCCGATGAAAAATTGTAAACCACGAAGTGCAAGGTTTCTGTTAGATGAGATGAATGCAAACCTTTATATTTGTTGGAGTGTGTGTGGTTAGAGTGAACTGGTCTTAGCAATCTGAGGCACCAGAGTGGAGACGCTCCACTAGGAAAGGTCTCCGAGAATGGTGGAGGACCATTGATTGTGTGAGGGAGAGATTTAAATCTCAGTTGTAGATTCCATGGGTCCCTTTTCTAGTGGATAAATTGGGTGTTTAAGTGGAAGTAACCATCACATCAGTCGAGGTGCCAATGAAATCGTAGACATTAAACCCTAATATCGAGGACCATTGGATCCCTTAGGATGATCCATCAGATTGATTCTTTCGGATAGGATTCCAACCCTAGAGTTGGAGTGTTTCAATGTGAATGAGTCTGAAATGCTACAAATCATTGGTGTGATGGTGAGGAAATATCATGACTATTTGATTGGGGGTGTTAGAAACCTAGTCATGTTGGTAAAATCTGGAAAAGATATTCTATGAGGTTTAGTAATATTTAATACAACATAAATTGTGATAAGAGAAGTATTCACTTAACAACTAATGAAACCCAATAGCATGTCTTGAGAAAAATAAAGGAAATACGAACACCCCACCATCCTAAGTGTTGATTAAGGGGTCGAGTGTGTTACAAATCCAAATGATGGTTATGCGTAGTGCTGGTAGTGGAAGTATGGTATAACATATTGTGCTACTACAATTATTAATAAAAATGGAGATCTCTCTTCTTCCCCCCTCCTACATATTGTGTATTTTTATTCTTATGTTCATTAGTCAGTTTCTAGTATTGGTACTAATGCACTTGACTATAGTTAGTTAGTTGGTTATTTTATAATTCAGTTATTTTTGTCATTTTTGTTTGAAGAAGGTTTCTTATTCTATATATGCAAGTTGTGAATCTAGAGGAAGGAGAAAGAGGATTGGAACAAGGATAGTTTGTGCATCTCATCTCCAACTATCAATAAGACAAGTAAGTCCTATAACTACCTTGGTAGTTATTTCTGAGTTATCACATGCCAATATAGGAGAATATAGAGTTTTGTCATCTATTATGATCTATTGTGATTTCACTCTAACATAGGATAAAGTATTATTATCTGTAAAAATACATGGTCTTTATTCAAATATTCACTTGGGACTCATCCCCATCAGATTTCATCACCAGTGATGTCAACTCATTTGGGAGACCCATCTTATCTGGTTATGCTTGCAACTTTCCTAGCATGTATTTTTATTTTAGGGGTGTGATTATTACATAGGTTATACATTTTTTACAAGAAAAAATATTTAATTCTCACCTAGTACCACATCTTATGCATCACTTAAACTAAAAAGTACCTAAGTACATTACACCCAATTTGTGTTGAACATATTATCCTTGGAGACCCAAAAGTAAGCATTGTGATTCAAACTATCACATCTCCATTGAATCATGCACATTTGAAGCACATTACCTTACTTTAGAATGGATAATGTTTCTAAGAATGGTACTCAAGTGAACCCTCCCTAGGGGTAATCCTTTGATTTCCCCCCACCCACATGTTTGCAATCCCATCATTGCTACCTTGACCCTCCCCAACATGCCTTTAGGATTTCCTTTTTGGTTCCTTTCTAATTCAAGTGAATTGAACCAACATCCCTTTCCTAGTGTTACCTTGGTCCTATATGCCCCTTGTAAACCTAGAAAACATCCACCTCGTAACTTGGAATAATCCCAACAAAATACAAGGAGGTATATAAATCGTTACAGTATGAAAAAAGGGCATTGGGGTAATCATAATCATGCTTGGGGTAGTTCCCATACCAATATAAAATATGTTGGGGGCATTGGAAATGCCAAATTGGGTTCAAAACAACCTAGTAGAAAATGCATTATTGAACACCTAATTACCCTTGTGACATTTGTGATGTGGTTTGCTATTATTCTCACTCTTGTTGGAAACTCGTAGAGTTTCATGAGTTTCAAAACCTCTCCTTTCCACCAAGTGACACCCCTTCTTCTATAAACCATCACATGTCCCTCAATATAATCCCACTTCTCCCTAATTTCCTGCACCACCTAGGCAGATAATGAATAATATAGTTTCGATTAACCACCCTTTTACCATTTATGATGTGAATGATAATTGTACTCATGATTTCTTGAAGCTCCTAGAGCATCATGAATTTCACCATTCCTCTTATACCATTTCAGAACAATCCTCTCCATCACAAGCAAATTTTTTTATATGGAAAAGATCCATTATATTCAACCCCCTTAGTCATCCCCTATATAGGTTACCAATCACTTACACATGTTGTTCTTGAGGCTCCACTAGGTCAACCTTATTTGACACCTTCCAACACCTCTAACCCAATCACACATTGAAATAATCATGGAATGGGGGAAC
>ML803294.1:204926-223324 GCA_009831015.1 Picea engelmannii
TGGTATTTTTTTACTCTTGTGTGCATGAAGCAGGTTGTAAGAGCTGGAGCTAGAACTTTAGGACTACAACAACTAGTACATACAAAGGACAACCTTCAAGATAAGGTATTCCATTCTCCCATTTCCTTGTGTAATTGTGAATATGATTGCTTATTTCTAAGGAAATACATAGAAGTATAGTTGTCTGTCTATCTAGGATCAATAGGCAGATCCCAGGGAGATCTTGTCAATCGTTTGGTGATATTTTATTTGTAACACCCCATTTCTCATTACTGGAGTGCCCTTGCCTCTATAATCTAGGAAAAGAGGAAACAAAGAGCTTTAATATCCTTCACTTTATTCGTGTGCATTTGCATTTATAATTTGAGGAGTAGAGGATATTAACTCTTATTTTCTTGGTTGGATTACTTTGTTATATTTCCCCAACTCCTCATACATTTTCTAGAGTTTTTTCACCCGTAGAAACAACCAACCTCCTATTTCCCTTAAAAGCATCATCCTTTTTTATATTTTCCCATAGGATGTTGGAGACATCCTCCTCCTCCATATACAAGAGTTTCCAAATTCATCTACATTCCTATTTACCATTCCCTTCCACACTAATTAATAATTCCTAGAGGCCTCACTACCCGATCCGGCTTATTTTCGACACGAAATGAGAGCGAAGATATAATAAAGAAATGCACAGAGATATCACAGATATTCAATAATATAACATAAATGTATCAGATATACAACCATAAACATAGACATACAATAATACTCGATTTCTATTAATGAAATAAATGTACAGAGACTGTAAAAATACAGAGTGAAAGACTCGCTAGAATGGTGGCAGCTTATCTCTGAGAAGAGATGTGACGACTACTCGCATTTGCAAGAAGATGATTACAATGAGGCTCTGAAGGCCTTTTTAAAATAAGAAGGAATGTCAAAAACCCTAGATATCCAAAAACCTAACCCTAGGAGATGAAGTGCCAAAAGTCATGTGGGCCCCGTTTGGGTAAGTTAGTACATCAACTTCCCGGGGTCGTAACTTTTGCATACGATCTCTGTTTTAGGTGTATGATAGCCCGTTGGAAAGGTATCATCGAGGAGATTCATTTTAGGTGAAATATATAAGGAAATTAAATATTACAAACCTGTTTTCCAAAAATATATCGTTTAGGGCCTCAAAACGGCTCTGGAAGTGAAAACTGCTAAAAATAGTAAATTACCAAAATTGCCAGAAAACTGTTTTGAGCCAGTTGGAAAAGGTGGGTGGCCACTAATATCCACCTGGATCAATCCTCCCTCCTTAGGAATAAATGGTATCCATTGCAGAGTCCCCGGGGGAGAGGGAAAAGCGTTTGTTGAATCTGCATCTTGGTGAGTTGCTTGCCTTACTGGAGACGTTGTGCTGCTCAGTTTGTGGAAGTCTGTCATGAACCTGTTGAGGCTGAGGTTTTTCAACAAGTTGAGCTACATGAGAGGATGATGTGCATAAGGAATAAGGAATATTTGCGCTTTGTTGCAACCTTGTCAACTTTCTTCTGTTGGATAGAAGGTGCTTGGGGCGAGGCTGTAGTGGTTGCAGTGTCCTTCTATTCCCCTTTTCAACAAATTGTGAAGAAGTTGAATTTTGCAGTATGAGATACTACCTTGCGACACTTTTTAGGTGGAACAATAGTTGGAACTACCTATGGTATTCTATAGATATGACCCCCCAAAGTAACAATGACACTACGGGGTCGAGACTCATAAACAACATGGTGTCTCCACATATATGGTTGGCCCAAGAGAACATCACAGACATCCAGTGGGGAAACATCACATAATACCTCATCCTTGAAGGGTTGGATGTTGTATGACAATCGACACTATTGGCTGACACGGAGATCTCATCCTTGGCGAAGCCACCCAATGTTGTATGGCTGCGGGTGTGGTGTTGTTGACAATCCCAACTGTTTGACGACCTTTGCTGAGATGATGTTCTTATGGCTTCCACTATCAACAATAAAATGCAGTGGGGTCCCCTTCACCCACATTTGTGAATGAAAAAGGCGCTCCCAATCTTCAGGATCTGTTGTTCTTCTGGTTGAATTGTTGCAGTCGCGACAATAGCAGTGGGGTCTGCGTCAATGATCTACCCTTTACCAGTATTTTTAGAATCAGATTTTGAATTAGGGTTCAGCTCCTTGTCTTTGATCTCGGCCACCAATGACTGTTTTGAGTGACATTCATCGGCGTTGTGCCAGGGGATTTTGTGTAAATCGCACCATTTTCCGGTTTCCTTCTTTGTCTTCCCGTGACCCTTCTTTTCCTGTGGCTTGGACTGGTTTTCAGGAGACTGTTTGTTAGGGATATCTTTGTCATACTTTGGTTGTTGCGGATTTGCATACCCGAACTCCCATTTGTTTTGGTGCTTAAATTTCTTCTCAATTTTAACAACATATCGATAGGCAGCACCGAGTGATGAGATGTCCAAAAAATCCATTTCAGTTTGGATGTATCTGTGTAGAGCCCCACGGTATTTCATAACCAAATGTCGTTCGGAGTCTTTGATACCCAACTTGGTACGCAAGGTATGGAAGGTATTGGTGAAATCCAGAATTGATTGGCCCCTCTCTTGCCGCAGTGTGGTCCATCTCATGTACTGGTCCTCATAGTTTCCAACAGGGTAATATTGTTCCTTTACTGCAACCACAAAAAAATCCCAAGTGGGCTCAGCCCCATATATTCTAGACTCCTCTGTGGAACTATTCTCCCGTTAAGTTTCCCATCAATGTTTGACATGGGGGAGAGCCTTAAGGAGCGTGAAGATGATCTTTTCTCTGTCGAAAAAAATTTGAACAGAGAAATAACCTTCTAATAGATTTAACCATTTATCTAGGGCATCTGCATCTATCTAACCTTCAAATATAGGAATATCAAAATTGACATGTACCTTAAAAGGCGAGGTGCCTCCAAAGTGGTCACTTGATGAAGATGTGCCTGATGCTATCGGGAGGCGTTGAAGGATGTGGGAAAAATTCTCCAACATTTCGTCCCTCTGTCACGTGAGAGCTTTCTCAAACAACAGACTTATAGGATTGTCTCCTCTGTCGTTTTTATTTTCTTCCTCCATGAAGGGTTTCTTTGGCGTGTGAGAGAGATTTTATTCAAGAGAGAAAATCTCGAGATCCAACTTGCTATACTCAGACCTCTTCAGGGACATGCACTGAAAAACGATCAAGAGCAGCCTGCTCTGATACCACTGATCCGGATTATTTTTGGCACGAAATGAGAGCGGAGATATAATAAAGAAATGCACAGAGATATCGTAGATATTCAATAATATAATAGAAATGTATCATAGATGCAACCATAAACACATATATATAGCAATACACGATTTCTATTAATGAAAGAAATGTACAAAGCCTATAAAAATACAAAGTGAAAGACTCGCTAGAATGGTGGCAGCTTATCTCTGAGAAGAGATGTGATGGATACTCGCATTCAAAAGAAGATGATTACAATGAGGCTCTAAAGGAATTTTTACAATAAGAATGAATTTCAAAAACCATAGACATCCAAAAACCTAACCCTAGGAGATGAAGTGTCAAAAGTCATGTGGGCCCTGTTTGGGTAAGTTAGTACATCAACTTCCCGGGGTCGTAACTTTTTCATACGATCTTTGTTTTAGGCGTATGATAGCCCGTTGGAAAGGTACCATCGAGGATATTCATTTTAGGAACAATATTGAAGTAAATTACATATTACAAACCTGTTTTCCCAAAACAAACATCGTTTAGGGCCTCAAAACGGCTCCGGAAGTGAAAACTGCTAAAAATAGTAAATTACCAAAATTGCCAGAAAACTATTTTGAGCTAGTTGGAAAAGATGGGTGGCCACCAATATCCACCTGGATCGATCCTCCCTCCTTAGGAAGCAATGGTATCCATTGCGTTGAGTCCCTGGGGGAGAGGGAAAAGCGTTTGCTGAATCTACATCTTGGTGAGCTGCTTGCCTTGTTGGAGACGTCGTGTTGCTCAGTTTGTGGAAGTCTGTCACGAACCTGTTGAGGCTAAGGCTATTCAACAAGTCGAGCTACATTAGAGGACGATGTGCAGAAGGAATCTTTGCGATTTGCTACAACCTTGTCGACCTGGATCACTACCTTGACTAGTACATGGGAAAACCTCTATACTCACTCTCCCATTACCTCCTTTCCTATTTTGATCTTTACACCGAGGGGAAATATTAATCCACCCATCCTTAAAAAATGTCTTATATAACACATTCCTTCATTTTTGTTCTCCCAACTCCCATTGAGCACATGTCTATGGACCTATATAATAGTTCAAGGTTAAAAACAATTCCACCTAGGTTTATAGCTCACACAAGATCTAAAAAAAAAAATCAGATGTTATTTTACAAATGAATTACCTTAGACTATACATTTTGGTGCCTTTGGATCATTCTCTCAACCATTGTTTGTGTGGTAAATTAAATCCCTGAACTATCATATAGGATTAGAGCTTCCATTTACAACATTGCAAATATTTTTTTTTATCATAAATTTACCATAAGATTAGTGCATTAGCCTTTTCTGCTTCATTTCATGTGCACACATCCAATGCTAGACTCTTCCTATGATGGGTTACCTTAGAGTAGCACCAATTTGCATTTTGGAACCAATCCTAATATTTTTTTATAAAATTGAGAGCCCTTCTATATTGATTATTCATTGCGAGCCATATTATATATTCTCATCTCTTTCTAGAAATTTCCCATAAGGGCTTCCACCCATTTATTTGGGAGTTTCTTGTTGTGCCTTTTTTTTGGTTGTTTGTTGCCATCAATTGCTCACTAATTTTAGTATTTTTGAAACACTTATATATTAATTGTCTCCTTTAGAGGAGGAACACATTTGGGTGTATCTCATTTTGGTTCCCATTTTTCTACACTACTTGTCATTTTACCTTTGTTCACCATAGGAACCAATCACTTGCATAGAGACACCCACCTCCTCCATGTAACTACAATAATTCATTCAATTTTTCATTAGTCTTTACAAAGAAAAGAACATAAAAAATCAAAACCCAAAAACACTAGAAAAACATTAAAAACCAAAAAACAGGTTTAAGAATATTATTTATTATCTATGAATTTGGGTGGTTTTCATTGTCACCCTTAACCAGAGTAGTTGCAATCTCTATCATTGTTAGCATTTGAGTCATCATCGTTTCAAGGTTTTATCATCACTACATCTTCCATCAAAACCCTACTTTATTGAAGAACTTTGTCATTTTTATAGTTATCCTAACATTGAGTGCATCCTGTTGTTAGGCAGGGAAAAATTTAGCGGTTAAATTTTGCACATTGGATAATTTTCCATGTTTTTTTCCTAAAAATGATCCACCATTTTCCATTTTTTCTAAAATGATTCACCCAAAATTTGTAGGATAAAAGTATTTTACTCTAAAAATAGCCCAAATTTTCTAGAAACTATATAAAATCCTTAGAAATATGAATATTTTTATATTAATATTGCTAGCATTTTATAGTTGGTATTTTAAGAATTAGTAAGATTCACCAAGGTTTCTACACTTTAAGAAAAATATGGATCCTTAAAATTTTACCTGTTGTTAGGCCCACTATCAATAATTTGATTATTGTTAGTGCTAGCTAATCCAACCTACCATTCTCTTCAAGTCAAGAGGAGTTTTTTTCACCCATTGTTTGACCATTCCTAGATTCATGTCTACCTTCATTTCCTTTATTTCTATCATACCATCAAGTTTTTTCTCCCTTATGTTGGTGGAAAGGAATCACTATCCCCTAATGGGCCTACTCTTATCTACTCCATGACATTTTACTCTAAGAGTTAGATGTAGAGGCATATAGTACTCTCAAATGTACCAACACTGTCAGTAGAGTCTCTTGCATTTAATCATGAGTCCATAGTCCACTCATGTTGAATTAAATCTCCCATGTTCACCTTCAACACATTTGTTTCACACACATAAGAATTGTATCGATACATTGGTCTCCATTATCATTATCTATGGTGTTCCTCACAATAGGCAATGGTGTTCACTAACAATCATTGACTAATTGGTCTTTCCCATGATAAACGTAAACTCCTATATTCACATGGTGATTAGTCATACTTCAATGCAATATTGAATATTCTTAGTGAAGACCTCCATTGCTCCGGTTATAGGGATAGATTATTTCCAAACTCTCCACCCATGCAAAGGTGTTATTTTCCTAGTAGCACACATCACTCTATTATCCCATTGCAACATCACACATCACTTTGTTCGTGACACTGGACTTCAAATCTCCCATATCCCTTGCCCATACAATGATTCCCTAGGAGGTTGTAATATTCAAGCATGATATCACATACTTTTACATTCTAAGTTGACTCCACATCATTACACTTCATAAAAAGTTATAGAATTCTATACCACTTGAATATGGGACATGCCCACCTCATGAGGAAGATACAAAATTATTAGTGATTACTAACACTTTTTTGGAGATGGTTCCCCCTCACCTCTTCCAAACTAGTTATTTCTTCTCTATATCTCTCTCTCTCTTCACTCCAGTGATACAATGTAGTATAAAGAAATGGTTCATGTATTACAATTATGCATTTCTCTCCTCACCTCACACGTCAAGGAACATTTGTTATAGATATGAAGTAGTTACATAGTGACCAAAGACCGATTCTTACTAGAAGCACAAAATCCCCAAAATAAAGTAATTATACAATAAAAATAACCTTAGGGAAAGAGAAAAGAATGCAATAAATTATCACCCTAAGGTTATCAATGGTTGTCCATTGAAAATCCTCATTAATGCAACTCAACATGGATTTATCTCTAACATCCACATCAACAAGAAAATTGTTTCTTTGAGAAATTCATGTTGATGACATGGAAAACACTTAAATATCCACATCAAGCATATGAAAGAGATAAAAACATAGGAAATGATGCATCAATATCTATTAGGCTTGAAATTAGGTCAATACGCATCAAAATGAGGCCAATTTGTCAAAGAGGATCAACCTATGGTAAGAGTAACTCCCCTTGGGAACTTCTGTAGGAGGATTAAATGTACATTGAGCATACAAACACACACACAAAAGAACTAGGGAATGACATATTAGCTTGGATTTTAAGACAAGGTCATGATTCCCATATGGAATCAAAGATATTAGTGCAGACATTGCTATGATTCTCATTTATAGAGAGATACAAAGCTTCCCTTGTTCCACTTTATTAGGAGGATCTACAATCACCACGATCACTTTAGTTTGAAGAGAAAGAGAAAAGAATAGGTTTAAAAGGATGAGATCAATGGAGAGAAGGTTTGATGGGCCATTTTTCTCACAACCATTAAATTTTCATTATAAGTGTTGTAACGTAGGTTAAAATTATAAGATGGAATTTAAAAAAAATTAGTATAAGGGATTTGAATCTTATATTAGATGTTTCTTGATTTTTTTTTCTCTTATATAGATTTCAATTTGAGTATAAGCCTTATGGAATAATTTTGTTTTTTATTCTGTATAAAGGTATAATTTTAGGTTTGAGCTCTTGTAAATATATAGTGTTTAAATTTTACTTTATGTTAGTTATAAAGCTAGTGTTATTAATGTTCAATTTTGTTTTTAAAACTTCACTTAGATTTTATTTTATGTTAATATGGTTAAAAGTAGTATTTATGTTTTTTCCTCATAAAAAAACATAAATTTTATTTCAAAAAGAAAAGAAATTTACATTCTGAATAATGCATGAGCTATCATGCATTTGAGCGTTCAATCTTCCCATCAAAGAAGATTAAGATTTGTGTTTGGTTAAAAGTAGTATATATATAATTATATTAAGTTATGTAATATATATTATATAGCTAAACTTATGATTAAATGTTAGTTTATATATTTTTTATGAAATAATAAAAGGTGTGTTTGTTGGTAGGTCGGATCAGACTTTATTTTAGATCAACGGTCACAATCTCGTTCGCATTTCAAATTACACAAACTTTAATGGATGGGCACATACTCGATTTTTTTTTTATGTCAAATTCATCCCATGTCAGGTGTCTAAAGCTGGTTTGTTCATGTTTCGGCTCGGAGCTATTTCAAATCCACTCAGGAAAATGTGAAACCCAATTCAATGTTAACACATACCACTCTTTTATTAGGTGGTAAAAGGGTATCAATTCTCGTTGAATTATTTATTGGTAAACCACATCACGCCACACATTCATAATTCATTGTGGTTTTGGTTTTTTATTATTCAAAGAAACTACCAACTAATGCCACTGCGTGAGTCACCATTAAAATGCATTCAAGGCAATAGATTTTTCCACCTTTCTCAGCTAATATCTAGGGCATCCTCCTATTTTCGAATGTAATCATTCTTGTTTTATAAAGTTAGTTTTGCTATTCAAAATTAGACGCTGAAAGATAGCCATCCCAACCAATTTTGATTGAAGATATTTTTGTATAAAAGAAAGGAGATCAATGTAATCCAGGGCAGAGATTTTGACTGGAGACTTTTTGAATCTTTTAATAAAATCAATTTTGCAAGCAATAAAGGATTATTGATTTTAATCTTTGGCATATGTGATCCTTCTCAGTAATATGTTATTCATGTTTTTCTTCCTTTCTTTCAAATGCACATGAGTTGGTAATCAAGAAAATTTAGTACGACCACTACTGTCTTCATCAAGCACTGGTTAAGGTTACAAATTTCATTATTTCAACTGTAATTGAAAGTCGTGTCTTGTTTCTTGAATCTTAAAATTTGTTTATGTTTTGAATTGTAATTTCACATGAACAAATAAAGCTCATTTATATTTGATCCGGATTTAGGAGCAGAACGAACTAATTAACAGACTGGATACAATAAACACAAAGATATGAATAATAACAAAGGTATCCAGTGAATAATATCTTCTATTGAATAAATGAAATAGGATGAAACTGTGAAACTACATAACTGAAACACTTGCTCGAATGGTGGTAGTTATCTCTGAGAAGAGATGTGGCTTCTACGCACATCCGTCTAAGAAAAATGATTACAATGAGGCTCCAAAGGTCTTTTTAACATTACTCATGAATTCCAAAACCCTATACATCCAAAAGCCTAACCCTAGGAGATGAAACGCCAAAAGTTATGTGGGCCCTTATGGGTAAGTTGGTACCTCAACTTCCCGGGGTCGTAACTTTTTCATACGACCTTCGTTTTAGGCACATGATAGCCCATTGGAAAGGTATTTTCAAGAACTATGCATTACACCATCAAACTTTGACTCCAACTATAGTTTGACAATGGTGAGCCAAAAAAACACTGTTTAGGGACCCAAAACGGCCCTGGAAGTACATAAAGATGTGCTAACATGAAAACATACAAAATAAGCCAATTGGATTAGGTGGGAGGACACCAGTGTCCATATGGAAGATATGTAGGGTTTCAAACAACCCTAAAAGTTTAGAACCCACAATTACAAAGAAGTACAAAAGAACGCGTTGAAATAAAAATTGTCAAAAGGAGCCAGTTGGAATAGGTGGGTGGCCACCAATATCCACCTCGATCAACATTTTCTCTATGTTTTCTTCTATGAGAGATAATTTTTATCATGAAAATGGGTAACACTTTTTCTTGTTTTATGATATATATTTTTTAATTTTAATAGGTTCTTAAACATTCGGTAAACAAAACTATTTTTTTTATTTAGAATTTTACTTTATTGTAAAAACAAAACTTGTGAAGAATTTTATTAGCTTTCTAATGACTATTTTTCAATTTTTTTTTATTGATATTTGATATGTCAATTTGGCAATTGTTTGATAGTATGTTCCTTAAAAATGAAGGGAAAGATAATGAGTTATTTCCCCCCCAACAATATATCCATTATTAAACTTTTGTTTTCGACAAATGAAATATGACGCAACAATCTACAGAGACTCTATTTTGTGATGACTATAGTTTTGAATCTAACGGATGAATATTATAATTTCTAGAAGTTTTTGAAGTTGACCAATATGAAAAAGTTACATATATTAAACAAATGTTTTCCCCACCATGTATCTATCTTAATTTTTACTTAAAAGTAAAATCTAAAAATACCCTTTTGAAGAGAACAATTTAAGGATTTTGAATATAAATTTTATATAATTTTGCACTGTGTATTTTTAGAGATATGAATTTTTCATTTCACTGAATCATAATGTCACCTAAAAATAATATGCAGTGATTTGTTTATAAAACTAAATAAAATTGGATAAAAACAATGAAAATGAAAACAAATTATATCCAATGAAAGTAGATTCAATTTTAAAAATGTGGTATCAATTCCGAAACTAAATTTTGAGTATTTGTAGGAGTCTTCTACCTCCAAAGATCAAGTAAGCTGGAGAGAATTTGCAGTTTCCTGCAAACAATCCCATTTTCAGGTTTTCAACCAACCTAGTTTTTAATGGAATCTGTTGAAAATAAACCTTTCGTCCAAAAAGTCTTTTGGTCGAAATATTCTTACTGCAGGAAAAAAATTTATCCAGAAAATATTGTGCACGAATTTCGAGGGCATCGTTCAATTTGACGTGCAAACTTTAGGCCGGAAAAATGCCACTAGGAATTTTGGAGACCCGATTCTCACAAAAGATACATCGATTTATCTTTGATGTTGTTTTCTCACCTTTCTCCAACGATAATTTAAATTGTGCCAAAACATTATAATCTTTTCCCTTTATTGTTTGACTATTAATAAAATAAAATTATCATAAAATTTCACATTCAAATGCAATATGATATATTATTTTCTTTGAACATATTTCAAAATTTTAATTACATGAAATTTTAAATTTCCTTGGCATTGTTTCCCTAGCCAGGAAATATCTCAAGGAATACAACATTTTTTGGCATTGTTGTTGGGGAGCGAATTTATAAATATTTTCCCCAGTTAAAATAATTATATCTACCTTTTGATGGTGAAAAAAACTTAGGTTGGATCAAATCCTTCACCTAGTGACTCCGCTAACTTTCAATTCCAAAATTTGAAGAATCCATTGATTATTCCATTTTGATTTCAAACAAATTTTCAAGACTACACTGGGAGATCATCCTTTGATAAATAAATGAAGAACCATTGTAAAATAATAAGATATCAAATGCTAACTTTATTTCAAGAAATTTTGGATTTATTCTTTGGTCCTTTGTTGTTCTGGCTTGTACATTTAGAAAAGGTTTTCTGCTATTTTATAGATTCAGAGGATAGAAAGTTCAAAACCTCATCTCAGATATTTGAAACATAAATCCTAGCTTCTTATAATATCACTAAAGAAAATGAGATTTCTTCACTAAAACCTTCTGTCAGTAGTAATGAGCCTCTCATATCAGCATCCTTTGAAAGTTTTCTTGATAAAAAATCCCACTCTATTCTTTCAGAGCATAGTTAATCTTATACATTAGTTGAGAATGAAATTAATATGTCAATTCCTTCAGTCTCTAATATACCTTATGATCAACCTGTAAAGATTCATCCTTGGGATTTAAATAGATATAAACCTCTCAAGCTTCCATTAGTTCTTCATGATCTACCTCCTAAAATTTTCAAATACATTCCTTTATTCAATGGAGGAGATGATATTACAACAGAAAGGCACATGGAAACCTTTGAACGTTTCACATATTTCTTAGATATTCAGTATGATGATGTTTTTATGAGTTTATTCACTCATTCATTAGTAGGAGAAGTGAAATTATGGTTTAGAAACTTAACAACTGAATCAATTAATTTTTGGATTGATTTTAATGATGTTTTCATGTACAAGTGTGCTAAGAGTAAATCTCATGATCAATATCTTTATGAGTTTTATGCTACAAAAAGAAGGAATGTTGAAACAATTATGAAATTCAACGGGAGATTTGAAAATGTCTATAAAAATTTACCTATTGAAATTCATCCTTTAGAAGCTGCTGCTAAGGTATACTATTCACTAGCACATTATCCTAATTTATCATTTTACCTTAGAGAAAGAAAGTCCTCCACCTTGTCGCAAATTTTTATAGATGCTGAAAAAATTGAAAACTATCTGTGGGCTTGTGGGATGCAACTTGATCAAATAAAGGAGGGTCTGAGTGCAAAAGAATAGAAAGAAGAAGATGAGCAGGAAGAATTAGACTTGCAAATTTCATATCAACAACAAGTAAATCATTGTGAAAATGATTTTTGCATTAATTTTTTGGGTGATTTGCATAATGAGAAAAATAAATTTACTAATTATGAATTTGAACAAGAGATCTGCTATGAACATATCCAAGAAAAATTTCAAGATGATCAAAGAAAAATTTCTTTATCCATATATTTAGAGAGCTTGAATACTCATCGGCCTATACATAATAATTATGATTCAAAATCAGAGCTTGACATTAAAGAAGAACAAAGTTTGCAAACAAAATCTTCAGAAATGTTTATTAGTTCACCAATTTACGATATTTATGAAGATTTTGATGATTTCCATTCAAATGCATTACTCTCATTAGTCTTTAAAGATTCATGGCTTAATGATTTTGAACAAAAGTTTCAGTGTGTTCAAGAGTTGAAAGAACAAGTTTATTATATCAATGAGGATGAAGAAGATTTACTTGCTTATGAAGAAAAATATCTGGACAATTCTGGTATGAATCCACTTGAAAGTCTTAAAAAAGGTACATATATTTTTCTTATCATGGAGGATAAAAATCAAAATAATTTTGAACAAAATGATATCTCCGTGATATCATTCACAAAAATTTCGAACAACAGTAAGTGCATATATGATAGTTTTGATTTTCAAGAGAAATTTAAAGTTGATGAAAATGTTTTGTTTTCAAATATTTAACTATCGTCAACAAATGAAAAGTTTAAACAAAGAAATTAAAGAAGAACAAATTTCCCAAATATCATATTCAGAAATTTTCAATAACCATGATTACAAACATGATATTTCAGTTGGTTATGATCAAGAACAGATTGTTGATCTAAAATATCTTGTTGATGTTATATCATATCAGAAGGACATTATTCATGATGATATTTATTATATTATTGTTCCTAAATATTGTCAAAAACTTGCTTTTTAGGAAGAACATCAACAGTTTAAAGAAGCTTTCTTTGGTTGTTAATTGGAGATCAAATTTCTTCAAGAAGATGCATAGGGTTGTATATATGTGCATAATGATCAAATGATGTTTTTACATGATTTAAAATATCTTGTAGATGACTGGCTCAAATTTATTTCTTCCCAATCCTCTAATCTTCCAAATTTCAATAACACAATACAAGAAGATTTCACTTATTAGTTGTTAGCCTATACTTCTTTCGTTGTTAGCATATTTTTTTTCTTTTCTTCTACAGATTTGTAAGAATATTTTTTATTCAGTTAGCAAGTTGTTTGACTGGCTTCACTAGAAGTATGATTATACTTAACGAAAAGAATGATGTTAATTAGAATATGATCTAATTGTATATAAATAACCTCACATTAGAGAATTAATTTTTGATTTGCATAGTTATTTTAGGTTTAGGTTGAAACTAAACTTTGTTGATCACTTATATTTATTGTAATCTTTATAGAAATAATAGAATTAATTGATAAACAAAATCTCAAACATGTTATTTTTACAAGGTGAAATATTTAATTTTTACTTTATCTTTGTTGAAATGGTATATTTAGGGTAATTTCTTGTAAATATGAGTTGTGATATTAGATGATAATTGATAGCTTTCTCAAGAAAAGTTTAGAAGAACAAATAAAAAACTAGTATTATACTCATAGGAAAAGATATAGTTAATATTGAGAAGGTATTAATCTCAGGGTTTACTTTAACATGGAGACAATTATGCTGAATTATAAACTTTTAACAATTATCATCCCATAGTGTTATTCACACATTGATTCCCCCCATCCCACATAGATAAATAAAATATTAAGACAGATGGTGAAAGGAAATTCAAAATTTTGATTTCCCCCATCTTGTCCAAAGGAGATGATGAAAAGAAATCCATTTAAATGATTGTCCTCATCTCAAATTTAAATACTAGGATTGTGAAAGGAAATTTGAGATTGGGGGATAAAAATATCTTCACCGTGGCTATCGATGCCTAGATGGAAGTGCAATAATGTCTGTGATGACTGTAATAAACTACAACTACATATTTTCACTTAAACCCTATTATTATTTCTTTTCAATATTCTATATATTATGATTCAATTGAATTTTATATTTAAAGAATAAAATAACTAATTACAACCTTGAGTAAAACAATTATCAGTTAGAAATTTAATGTCTTAGCCTCATTCTGATTGATTACCTGATCCAAATTATTTTCGACATGAAATGAGAGCAGAGATATAATAAAGAAATATACAGAGATATATCAGATATCTAATAATATAACATAAATATATCAGGGATGCAACCATAAACATAGAGATAAAGTAATACACAATTTCTATTAATGAGCGAAATGTACAAAACTGTAGAAATACAGAGTAAAAGACTCGCTAGAATGGTGGCACCTTATCTCTGAGAAGAGATGTGACAACTACTCACATTCGCAAGTAGATGATTTTTACAATGAGGCTCCAAAGACATTTTTAACATATAGAGAATCCAAAATCGTAACCCCAGAAGATGAAAAACTAACAGTTTTGTGGACCCCATATTGGGTAGTTTGGTGTATCAATTTCTTGGGGGCGGAACTTTGGCATACAATCTCCATTTGGAGCACACGATATCTCGTTGGAAAGGTATCGATGAGGAAATTCATTTTAGGGGATCAATCAGATCCTTTGGCCATTGTTGAGGTGCCCGATATCGAAAAAAAATCATTTAGGCCCTCAAAATGGCCCTGGAAGTTTAGGAACTGAAAACCTGCTAAAAATAGTAAGTTGCTAGAAGACTATTTTGTGCGAGTTGGAATAGGTGGGTGGCCACCGATATCCACCTGGATCAATCCTCTCTTCTTGGGAAGCAATGGTCCCCATTGCATTGAGTTCTCGGGGGAGAGGGGAAAGCGTTTGCTGAATCTGAATCTTGGTGAGTTGCTTGCCTTGCTGGAGACATTGCACTGCTTGGTTTGTGGAAGGCTTTCACGAACCTGTTGCTAGAGGGGTTGAATATGTTCAACCATCTTGTTGTATATTGACTTGACGAGGAATTATGTAGGCACCATCATAGGTGAAGAAACAATATATTCTTTCTCTTCTACAATCTTCTTCTGTTAGATAGAAGGTGTTAAGGCTGTAGTGGTTGCAATATCCTTTTGTTCACCCTTTGAACATATTATGAAGAAGTTGAATTTTGTAGTATGAGATACTACCTTGCGACACTATTTAGGTGGGATAATAGTTGGAACTACCTCTGGTATCCTGTAGATATGACCCCCTAAAGTAACAATGACACTACGGGGTCGAGACTCATAGATAACATGGCACTTCCACATATATGGGTGTACCAAGAGAAGATCACAGAAATCCATCGGGGAAACATCACATAATACCTCATCCATGAAGGGTTAGATGTTGTATGAAAATCAACATTGTTGGCTGACACAGAGATCATGTCCCTAGCGAAGCCACCCAATGTTGTATGGTTGCAGGTGTGGTGTTGTCGAGAATCTCAAATGTTTGATAACCCCTACTGAGATGAGGTTCTTATGGATTCCACTATCAACAATAAAATGTATCGGGGTCCCATTCACCCACATATGTGAATGAAAAAGGTGCTCCCCCTCCTCAGGATCTGTTGGTTCTTCTGGTTGAATTTTTGCGATCACGACAGTAGAAATGGGGTCTGCGTCGATGATCTGTCTTTTGCCAATACTTTTCAAATTAGATTATGAATCAGGGTTTGAATCCTTTTCCTTGATCTCGACCACTAATGATTGTTTTATGTGACAGTCATTAGTGTTGAGGAAGGAAATTTTGTGGAAACCACACCACTTTCCATTGTCTTTCTTCATCTTCCCATGACCCTTGTTTTCTTGTGGCTTGGACTAGTTTTTGGGAGACTGTTTGTTAGGGTCATCTTTATCATACTTTGGCTGTTGCGTATTTGCAGACCTGAACTCCCATTTGTTCTGGTGCCTAAATTTATGCTCAATTTTGACATCATATCGATAGGCAACTCCCAACGATGAGATGTCCAAAAACTCCATTTAAGATTGGATGTATTTGTGTAGAGCCTCACGGTATTTCAAAACTAAATGCCACTCAGAATATTTGGTACCCAAATTGGTGCACAAGGTATGGAAGGTATTGGTGAACTCTGACATTTCTTGGCCCCTCTCTTGACATAGCGTGGTCCATCTCATGTACTATTCGTCATAGTTACCAATATGGTAATATTGTTCCTTGACTGCATCCACAAAAAAAGCCCATGTGGGCTCGACCCCATATATTCCAGACTCTTTTGTGGAACTTTGCTCCCAGTAAGTTTCTCACCAATGTTTGACATGGGGGGGAGCCTTAAGGAGTGTGAAGGTGATCATTTTCTTGTCATAAAAATTGTGAACAAAGAAATATCCTTCTAGTAGATTTAATCATTTTTCTTGGGCATTTGCATCTATCTGTTCTTCAAATATGAGAATATCAAAATTAACTTATGCCTTGAAAGGAGATGTGCCTCCAAAGTGGTCACTTGATGAAGATGCACCAGTTGTTATTGACATGTGTTGAAGGATATGGGAAAAATTCTTCATCATTTCATCCCTTTGTCACGTGAGAGCTTCCTCAAGCAATAGATTAATAGAATTGTATGCTCTATCATTTTTTTTTCTTCCACCATGGAGGGTTTCTTGGGCATTCGAGAGAAATTTTCCTCGAGAGAGACAAGATCGATACCCAACTTTCTATACTCAGACCTTGTCGGGGACATGCATTGAAAAAAAAAAGATCAAGAGCAACCTGCTCTGATACCACTGATCTAGATTATTTTCAGCATGAAATGATAGTAGAGATATACTAAAAAAATGTACAGAGATATCTCAGATATCCAATAATATAATAGAAATATATCATAGATGCAACCAAAAACAAAGAGATACAATAATACACAATTTCTATTAATGAACGAAATGTACAAAACTGTAGAAATACATAGTGAAAGACTCGTTAGAATGGTGGAAGCTTATCTTTGAGAAGAGATGTGTTGGCTACTCGCATTCGCAAGAATATGATTATTACAATGAGGTTGCAAAGACATTGTTAACATAAAGAGAATCCAAAACCCTAACCCCAGAACATGAAAAACCAACAGTTTTGTGGACCCCGTTTTGGGTAGTTTGGTGTATCAACTACTTGTGGACGTAACTTTGGCATACAATCTTCGTTTGAGGCGCACAATAGCTCATTGGAAAGGAATTGATGATGAGATTCATTTTTGGAGCTCAATTAGAGCCATTGACTAACATTGAGGTTCCCAATCTCTAAAAAACTTCATTTAGACCCTCAAAATGGCCCCAAAAGTTTAGGAACCAAAAATCTGCTAAAAATAGTAAGTTGTCAGAAGACCGTTTTGTGCCAGTTGGAATAGGTGGGTAGCCACCAATATCCACCTAGATCATTACCTTAGATAACTCTAGAGTAAATTTTGATAAAGAGAATATTTAATAGCCTTTCTTGAAATCTAGAGTTTAACATGCTTTGAATTTTAATTATCAATAGTTCTAATGCTTCTGATATGAGATTTATATTGAAAAGTGAGAAAAAGGGTTTTAGTTTTATTGAATATATTTTAGTTTAAATTTAGAAAATAATGACTCCATAGCTCAACAAAGAAGACACTAGGTCTGCATGTTTTTTTATGCCTAGCTGAGAGACACAATCCCGATATGGATCCTAATGTTGTAACATATATTAATATTCTAAGATTGAAGTTAATTTTTTATTTTTTATTTTTTTTTAAAGTATAAGGGCTTTGAATTTTATATTAGATGTTTTTAATTTTTTTTTCCCTTATAGATTTCAATTTGAGTATAAGTCTTATGGATTAATTTATTTTTTTATTCTGTATAAAGGTAGAATTTTAGGTTTCATATCTTTTAAATATATAGTGTTTAAATTTTACTTTATGTTAGTTATAAAGTTAGTGTTATTAATGTTCAATTTTGTTAATTTTGTTTTTAAAACTTAACTTAGATTTTATTTTATATTAATATGGTTAGATGTAGTATTTATATTAATATAGTTAGATTTAATTATATAATTGTATAGTTATATTAAGGTATGTAATATATATTATACAACTAAACTTGTGATTAAAGGTTAGTTTATATATATTTTATGAAATAATAAAAGGTGTGTTTGTTGGCAGGTCAGATTGGACTTTATTTCATATCAGCGGTCACAGTCCCGTTCGCGTTTCAAA
>ML803294.1:231441-257732 GCA_009831015.1 Picea engelmannii
CCAAGGTAATCATCCACTGAACTCCTAACACCACATCTATGTCTGATAGGTCAACCACATAAAATGTGTCTCTCACTGTGTAGTTTCCTAACTTCATCTCTAAGTTTGGAACTCTGTCTAGACACTCCACTGTGTGGCCATCTTCTACCGCAACATCAAACCCCTCAAACTCCTATGTCTGAAGTGCTCGTCTCGATACTAGTGAAGCGTCGATGAAGTTGTGGGTGGCCCCACCATATATCAGGGCAATTTCCCGTTGCCCCTGAATAATCCCTCTGATACGGAGGGTATCATACCTGGGAACACCAGAAAGGGTCGCTATGACACCTCCCTTTGCTGGTTTCCTCCTATTAGTCTATTTTGGCGGTTGTGGGACTACTGGAGGATGGGCTCCTGCCAGTGTCGGTGGTCTACGGGGAGGCTACTCCTCTGTTAGTATTGAATCCTCCTTTGAACTAGTGGATCCATTATCCTGCTCGTCCTCCTCACTATCCATGTTGTTTGCTGCTACCTCAATATAATGAATCTCTCTTTTTCCCATGCACCTGTGGCCTAGGACCTAAGGATCTCTGCAGTTGAAGAAAAGATTCTTCTTCATAATCTCTTGCCTAGTCTCATCATCCAACTTCTCCTTTCCCTTCCATTCTCTCTGGAATGGCTTCCTGTCTTGATCCCTCTAGGGAAAAAATGGTTTGGAGAAAGTTTTAGTCTTTGGCACTGAGTCTGCTAGATCTCGAGTGTGAAGAATGGCATCCTGCGAAGTGGGAGACCTATATGCCTTCACCCATCCTCTCAAAGGCTCTATGAGTCCTTCTGTGAATAGCATGATCAGCCTGGGCTCTGATATATCTGTCACTGCCACAACTACCCACTGAAACTTTGTGATGAATGCCTCTATTGTGCCAGTTTGTCTCAACTGGGCCAGATCCCTGAAGTGTATCTTAGGATCCTTCTTTTCAAACCTATCCATGAGCCTATCTGTAAACTCCCTATAGGAGGTGATGTGACTGTGACCCAATGTCACCAATCCATGATACCACCACTCGTGTGCCTTACCCTCCAAGTGTAAGGCCGTGAAACTGATGGCCTCTATCTCGGTCATCTGGTTGAGCTTGTAATATGTGTCTAGCTTCTCTACCCAAGCTCTGGCAGTGTATTTGGACGATCCATTGAAAGAAGGGATGGTGAGTTTCCCAACTTTTTGGATGAAATCGAGGTTATGCCCCTATTACTATTGTGGTCCTCCCCTTTGCGGCTCTCTGGGGAGGTTCCCGAGTCTGAGTCCATAGTAATCGACTAAGGTCATGTCCTAATGGAAGTCATGACCCAATGTTGCATACTCCCTCCTATACTCTGCAATGTCGTCAACATGAGTGGGTGGCCTCTGTGCTATCGGTGGTAGTGCTGCTACTAGGGGAGCCCTCTGGAAACTGGGAAACAAGGGTCTGGGAATCCTACTCGCAGAGGTGTATGTGTGAGAGGGTGACTAGGGTCTATTGCCTACTCCTGAGTTCCCCTATGCTACATGCGAGACTTGTTTATCTGGGGTGCCCACTCTAGCCAATCTATCAACCACCTGTGCCAAGGAATGAGACATGGTCCGTTGACTAGCTAACATATCGTTGATAACCTGCATGAAATCTTCCTCTGGATCTACGGGGGCCTTTCCACTACCCTCTGGTCGCTCATATCTATCTCCTAGCATCCTCTCTACCTCGTGCTCAGCCTCAGGCTCTGCCCTTCTCTGTGTGCCTCTTCCTCTTCCTCTGAGCTAGGAGGAAAAGGGGGAAAATCAGGCCTATGCCTTCTTTCCTGATGCCTGTTGTAAGTGACATATTCGTCACCTACGTGTTCATGGCCCTCTGGGTCTTATGCTGCACTCATTGTCTTTAGTCACAGGTTGGTAGGACTAAATCTCTGATACTACTGTAATGTTCCTGACTTGGCTAGTCTAGGAAACGTTGCTAATGTGTGTGTAGGATCAAAGGTTTACATCATATAAATGATCATACAAATAATAAATGCGACAAAGGAATGCAAAGTTTGTATTATGATATCTCTGTGGATTACAAAATGGCCTAATGCAGCTAAATAAACTGATAATACTCGACTAGATCAACAGACAAAGGATCTTAGCCAGAATACAAATAAGTAACTAAAAGATAATACCCGGAATATGGGAGCACTGCGGAATCAATGAAGAATGATGGAAGACCTGGATGATATTTCCGGTGACTAGGGTGTGTCTTTCAACACTGAAATCAACCAACTGGTGTCTTCCTCCTGGAATACACTGAACTATCTCTCTTGAGATGCACCTCTTCTCCTCAATGACAAGTCATAATCTGCATAATGATGAATTAGGTCGTTGACCCTTCCTTTATAGCTTTCCAAAACCCTAAATCATGCTAAAACCCTAATTCACTGTTGACTTCCAAAAACCTAAATCACTGCTGAAACCCTAATTCACTGTTGACTTCCAAAACCCTAAATCATTGTTGAAACCCTAATTCACTGTTGACTTCTATTTTTAGCTCATAATGACTTAAAAGCGCTTTTAACTCTTTTTAGTTCAATGTCACTTTTTGAATATAACACATGTGACTGGAGTGACCTCTAGTAACCCTGTTTACCCCTCTTTGGCCCTGGCTATAGTCTAACGAGGCAGTTTAGACCATTAAGCCTCCTCTTTGGAGCTCCTATTTGGAAAGGGACATTACAATTGTAGTGGATAGGTTTAAAAAGGTGTGTATCTTAATGCCATGTAAAAAGAAGATCACTGCTGAGCAGACTGTTAATCTCTTCTTTAAGTATGTTTGGGTTAACTTTGGGTTACCCACGTCCATTATATCAGATCGAGATACTCAATTCCTTAGGGATTTTTGGACAAGTTTTTGGAGAATGATGGACACCAAGTTGAAGAGGAGCACTGCTTTCCATCCACAGACCAACGAACAAATAGATGTTGTTAACCGAACAATGGTACTTTTTCTTTAAGTCTACTGCAACAAGCATCCCAAGTTATGGGATGAACAAATACCCTATGTACAACATGCTTAAAACCGAGCCTTACATTCCTCCACTCAGTGTTCGCCTTTTGAGACATGTTTTGGGTATTTACCTAAGGTTCCTTTGGACTTGATGTATGGGAGAGATGCTGATTCAAATGAAGAAAGAAAGGAAGATAGATCCCACAAGTTCATCCATAGGATCCAACAGGTACATCAAGCAGTGAGGGAATAATTGGAGAAAAGTCAAGAATAATATAAATCTTGGCATGACAAACACAGGGTTGATCATCAGTTCCAGGTTGGAGACTAGGTATGGCTTCACATCAATAATGAAAGATTGAAGGGTGAAGGCAAGAAACTCAAGCCCATCTGTTATGGGCCCTTTGCTATTTTGGAGAAAAGTGGTACCAATGCTTTTCATCTAGATCTTCCACCTTATATGCAGATCTACTTAGTTGTAAATGTAGAGAACTTGAAACTTTTTGAGCCTCCCATGATCATGGATCAGGGTGAGAAAGTTTCAATACCTTCAGTTGATGAGTTTTCTCCTGAGTACTTGGATGAGTTAAAGGAAGATATCATCCTAGAAAGAAGGATGAGGACTTCACGCATGGGTGAAGTTGATTATCTTTGAGTGGGCTTAAAGGGCACACATTCAAGCAAGGCAAAGTGGATTGAGAAGGATAAGGTGAGGGAACTCTTCCCTCACTTATAATCTGTTGATTGATGAAAGCTTTTGGTGGTCCAAAAATATCTCAGTGGGAAAGTGTGATCTAAAAAGGATCCAGAGAAGACTAAGGACAACTCAGAATTCACAGAAGCAATTCAGGAAGCTCAGAATGGCCTCAACAGATAGAGAAAGGGAAAAAATTCAAAGTCCTCAAAACTCATTCAAATTAGAATCATCGTGAAGAGTGCGTCGCAAGATTTCCAATGACATAAATGACTAGTCAAACAGAGTTACAGATCAAAATATATTCGCAGTCAAAGTTTTGGTCAACCTAGCCCAGTCAGTAGGGATGAGTCAGTGTCCGTACTACTGACGTCAGTATCAACATGGATGATGTCAACATCCGTATAGTATACATGGCACACACATAGAGTGACATTTGTCATGCTGATGTCATCATGGTGATGTGGCAGTACCAGAGGTTGCCACATGTCACTCATTTTCAACATTTTCGGGTGAACATGTGGACCAATGAGGAAGTGCCATGTGGCAGTCCATACATCCACATAGCAGACCGTACGGGACGTGGCAGGATGACATGGCTGGCGACATGGTAGGGTGACTGTTCATGTGGATGACATGGTTCAATGGTTGGATGCCATGTGTCCCAGTCATGGGATGCCACGTGGCAGTGGGAAAATGCCCAATGAGGGCCCGAAACCGAATTTTCAAAAATAAAAAAAAGAAGGCCCACTAAATCTGGTGGAGGTCCCAACAAATCTGGTGGCCAAACTTCCAACTCCGACAAATCTAAATAAAAACTCCAAACTTGGCGGCGGTTTCAAACCACATATATATTCTTCTAAATATAAGCTCAAAAGGGGAGGCCTACGAGCTTGACCCTGGGACCTCCCCCTATCCAAACACCTTACATAGCATCGACCAACCATTGAGTCAAATGGCTCCGTTGGTTAGTCCACCCAACATTTAATTTAAATGCTGAGTTTTCCCACAGATGGAAGGAGGGCGCTCGATGGTACGAATAAGCACATTTTTTGAGACAAAATAAAATGAATTAATTATAGATTGTAGGCACAAAAACTGAGACAAGATTTCTCAAGGGCCTGGGAATGCCAGAGTCAGATTGAGGTGTAGAGACAATCATTTTTCGGGTAATTCGACACCACAAATTTAATGGTGTTGTCTGTTTTATGATATGAGCAAAGATTCTGCAGCGTAATTCCAGAATGAGGTATACTTATGTATTTTTCCAAATTATTTTGTTGAGTTAATAAAAAGGCCTACCCATTTGAGAGCAGGACCCGAAGACGTAATCCACAAGGGACGAACCCCATTATCAAGTTTTTGTGTTCACATTTGATGCTTATGTCTCTTCATTATTGAGATTTTCCTTCTTTATGGTGCACTTTAATTTATGCTCATTTAATACAATTCTTTATAAGTCACTTCGATGAAAATATCCGAGATCATTTATTTATGTGAATTTTTGGTGAAACCTACACAAAGAACCTAGCTAGAGAAATTCACACAAAGCTTGCAAAAGAAACAGAGAGAGAGAGAGAAGAAAGAATAATTGAATTATATTAACTGGATGGTAGAATAAATAATACATATGACCTACTCTACATGGATAAGAATAATGCACCATAGTAGTGATCTAGAGAGATCTAGACACTCACTAACAAAAACCAGAGTTATCTGCCACCTAGTCCTAGTTAAATGTCCATGCAAAAATCAATTAACCGAGTCACACCTGTGGAGGTGAGAAAAACACATGCATGCACATGATATGCACCCTCTTGGCAACATGCATTTGATATGCGCCCTCCTGGTGATAAAACTGAGGTGAACATGCAAATATTGGTGATAAAATCAAGGTTTCCATGCATGAGTTTCCTCCACAACAATATTACTAACTTAACGAGAACTTTGTCGAGTTCTCATTTTTTCAAGGGTCACATTTTTTACCACGTTTTGAAAAATTGTGCTACCGGTAGTACCATTTTTTTTAGTGGTTAAAATTCAGGCCCATTCAAATCCATTGCATTGACAACTGATGTCATTGTGAATAAAGACTTTAAAATTGACCCTTGAATCGAAAAGTGATGCTACCAGTAGCACCAAGTTTTTTTTCGGAGTTAAAATTATAACATAATTGAAACTGTGGTCTCGACAATGACTACCATCATCAATAAAAAAACTCAAAATTGACTCTTAAAACATTGTTTAAAAATGTTTTTATATTTTTTAAAATTTTATATATATATATATATATATATATATATATATATATATATATTTTAAGTAAAAAGCAAATCCTATTATATTAAAACTTCAAAAATACACCATGACATGTAGGTGCCAGCTGTCCCGCCTGTGAAGGAAACCGAGACAGCTGGCCTGTCCAAAATAGCATGCAAATTCAAAAACTCGTTTCACCACCCTGCCCGAAGGAAACCAGGGTGCATGACCAGTTTCAACAGCAGTTTAGTAAGGCCTATGCTAACGCTAACATGGCTATTAACTAGAAGAGCTACAGCTCTGATAAACATCAAAAAGAGAGAGAGTTGGAGACAATGCTGAACATAAGAACCTATTCACCAGTGTCCTCGCGGTCGTCCGTCGCCTTGCTGCTGCTGACAGGAATGGCATAGAACTGAGCACAGGTGGGGCATTGTCGTTGTGGAGTGGCACTGGAGTAAGCTGCATACAGCATGTCCAAGCGTTGGCTAATGTGGACAACCCTGAATATTTGGCCGTCCACCATGCTGCGGACCTCGAAGATCAAGTTCAGGTGCTCCGGGTGAAGGAGTGGTGGCCGGGGTGGCGACTTTTTCTTAGCATCCGTCTCCTGGTGTGCATGATGCGTTCTCTGCGGCTGCGAGTCGTTGTTGCCTTCCGACAGCTCTTCCTCTACTAGGCAGGTGGCGAATTCCTCAGTGGGAGCATCACTGGGACCATGTGCATCTCGCGGGCGGAGCGGTGGTGCTTCTGCTTCAATGCACGCCGGGGGGTTCCAATTGTCCAGAACCGTAAACATTCGACTTTCAGAGAAGTCGTGGGGGAGTTCCATAGTCAGAATTTCCTCGACATAAGTTCTGGGGGGCGAGTCTACTGCTGTGGTATCTCTGCGTCTCGTCCTCTTAGCAAGAACCAGAGCTCGCTCAAACCGTTTGTGCCTTTTCCGCCTAGAGTTGGTCGCGTACCACCCTGCTCCTCTGCGGAGTCTTCCTCTAGCTCGCGGCATAATGAAAATGAGGACGAGAGCCAGGATTTCTCCTTCGCTCCTATTCTTGCTCGGCTCTGTGAGTTGCAAATGCATCCTAAGGGTTCCGAGAAGGCTGATAAGAGCATAAATGGTGGCTGCAGCCATTAAGGCCGAGAGCTTAATGCTCTAGTTGGCCGGCCTGTTCTCGCGCATGAGAGGCCCTGTCAATAGATGGAGGCCGACTGAAGTGAGACCCCTCATAACTAGCGGGGATATGAGGGCGGTTGGCCGCCATAAATGGCCCCTCCTAGAGCGTCTCCACGTGCCCACCCTGCACTGCGTGGCACCCCATCCAGGGTTTTTAAAATTTTCTATTAAAAAAATAAAGAAATTAAAAAAAAATTCTACTAGTTAGTTTCTTAAAAAGTAAAACAAAAAAATACCATTTTTTAAAGAAAAATTGTAACCAAATTTTTTTTTTTTTGAAAAATTGAAAACTGAAAAAACCATGAAAAACAAAATGATTAGAATTTTTTATTTTTAAGTTTAAAAAATAAAAAAAGTATAACATAAAATAAGAAAACTTAAAAAAAAAACAACTTACAAGGAAAACGAAAAACCCAAAAATTAAAAATATATATAAAAAAGTATGAAATTTTTTGGGAAAGTAAAAATAATTAAATAAACCAAATTAACTAAAAAAATTCGAATTAAAATACAAAATTTAATAGAAATTAAAAAAAAAACCAAAAAACATTAAAAAATAATCCCAAAATTAAAAAAATATATTAAAAAAAAACTACTCTAAATAAAAGCTTTTATACAAAATATTTTAAAAAATATTAAAAAAACTTTAAAAATTACACTAGATGTAATTAAAATATTAAAATAAAATGTTATATATATATATATATATATATGTTTTATTATATATATATATAATAAATATAAAATTTTTAAAACTAAATTTTACATTTAGTGAGAGGTGATGTTGGGCATTGCCCCTAACAACCCACGAGCTAAGCCTTGACTCGACGTAATCAAGGCTTAGCCTGTGGGGACTGGGGCATTGCCCAACATCGCTTCCCACGACACCCAACCAACCCACGTGGGCTGGCTGGGTGCCCTGGGTGTTGTGGGGGGCGATGTTGGGGATCACCTCAGCCCCCCCACGGGTTAAGCCTTGGTCACGTGGGGCAAGGGATTATCCCGTGGGGGGCTGGGGTGATGCCCAACATCGCCCCTGAAGACACCCAGGGTGCCCAGCTAGCCTGTGCGGGGCTGGCTGGGCGCCTTGGGTGTCTTAGGTGGCTGGCAGCCTGCACAATGCTGGTTGGGCTCCCTGGGTGTCTTGGGGGGCGATGTTGGGCATCGCCCCAGCCCTCCACTGGTTAATCCATGACCGCGTGGGACCATGTCTTAGCTCGTGGGGGGCTAGGGAGATGCCCAACATTGCCCTTGAAGACACCTAGGGTGTCCAACTAGCCTGCATGGGGCTGGTTGGGCACCCTGGGTGTCTTAGGGGGCTCGCAGCCTGCACGAGGCTGGTTGGGCGCCCTGGGTGTCTTGGGGGCCGATGTTGGGCATCGCCCCAGCTCTCCACGGGCTAATCCGTGACCACGTGGGGCCATGTCTTAGCTCGTGGGAAGCTAGGGCGATGCCCAACATCTCCCCCCACAACACCCAAGGCGTCGAACCATATAATTAGCCCATAATTATTTTTTTAATTTTTTAAATTAATTTTTTTTTTCTTAATTTTAATAAAATTTGTTATGTTTTAATTTTGAAATTGTTTTTTTTGGGTTGCATTTGTTATTATTTGTTTTGTTTTTGTTTTTAATTTTAATTAAATTTTGTAGGTTTTTTTATTTTAAAGTTGTGTTTATTTTTTATTTTTTATTTCAATAAATTTGTTTACAAATATTTTTTACTTTTTAAATTTATTTTTTGATTTTATTAATATTGTTTTGTTTTTATTTAAATATTGTTTTTAAAATATATGTTTTTTTTTTCTTTGAAGTTTTAGTTTACCATTTTTTAATATTTTGTATTTTATAATTTTTCTTTTGAATTTCATTTTTATGTTTTTTTTTGTAAATATATTTTGTTTTTTGTTTTTTCATTTTTTTAAAGGTTTTCTAATGCTTCTTTAAAAAATAAATATGTATTTTTTCATTAAATTATTGTTTTTAAGGATTTTTTTTTTTCATTTCGTTTTCACCTTGTTTTTTAATCTTATTTTTTTAAATTTTGAATGTATTTTTTAAAATGTCTTTTCTTCTTTTTTTTTTTAAGAAAAAAATTATTTGTGAAAATTTTCACCTTTCTATTTAGTTATTTTTTAGTGTAAATTAACAAAAACAATAAATAAATTGTAAATAAATTTTGAAGTGACCATTTGGGGTCCAATTTTGGATTGTTTATTTGTGTAAGTTTTGGTTGTCAAGGCCACAAGTTCAATTAGGTTGTAAAAATCTATAATTTTAATGTTTAGAAAAAAAACATTTTTCTTTAGGTAGCACCACTTTTTGATTTGGGTGTTGATTTTAAGGTTTTTCTGAGCTATTGTATGAGTTTTAAAGGCCATGCTTGAAAAATGTTGTAATTTTGACCTTGTTAGAAAAACTGGTGCTACCAGTAGCACCACTTTTTGATTTGGGCTTTGATTTTCATGGTTTTTATGCAAAAATATGAGTTTTGAGGGCTAGAGTTCTCGTTTTGAGGTCACAGTTCTTGTTAAGCTGGTAATATTGTTCCATTAGTCTAACTGAAGTAGAAATTAGTCAAAACTAAAGAGGGAACACACCCTATTTTATAGGAAGCACCCTATTTTGTAGGGAATATTCTCTCTTGAGAATATTCTCATTTATGGATAGCACCCTCAACATTAGACTAGCAAACTTAGGAAAAATAATTACTAGGTGATTGTGTAATATATCCATCAATTTAGTCTTCATTTGCCTTCGTGGAGGAACTTGGATGCTAGTTTCAGAGCAGTGTCGCAATGGTTACATGTCGTATTGTTTCTTTACTTTATGATATTAACATTAATAAAGAGCTTTGTTTCCCATTCCAATCTGATGTTTTGATTTACTATTGTTATATATGAGTATTCAATTATCTGGAATACTGATGTGTTTGATTTCAATTAGTATAGTTAGAAGTTATTTATTTGTAACTACCTATCTTGTAGCTTTCTTCCTCTTGGTGTGTAGGTCATTAGAGAAATATTTGGAACGAAACGTTGGAGTAAGGATTTGTTCGAGGGATATGCATTAAATGTTAGGATCCATGTTGGTCTCATTCTATACAGGTTAGGATACTAACATTCGATGTATATCCCTCATGCAAATCCTTTCTCTAACGCTCCACTCCAAATCTTTCTCTAACAACCTACACACCAAGAAGAGGAAAACTGCAATATAAGTAGTTACAAATAACTAACTTCTAACTATACTAATTGAAATTAAACACATTAGTATTATAGATAATCGAATGATCAAATATAACAATAGTAAGTCAAAACACCATGCTAGAATAGGCAAGCAAGCTCTTTATTAATGTTAGCAACATAAAGCCAAGAAATAATATCACTTGTAACCGTTGCGACATTACTCCAGAAATGACATCTTGGTTCCTTCACTTGGGCTAATGAAGACCAACTCACACCTAATTCTTCACATGATACAGGTCCAAGAAAGAGAATGAGTCTCTTTCTAATAGGATAAATGAACAAATATGGATGGAAATAGGGGTTGCCAAAACTGAAGGGAATATTTTGTATACAAGGGAAAGGGGCTTGCAGACTCTAGCAATAGTTTTCTAGCATAATGATGTTCTCAAGATTCCATTCTCTCCTATAACCCTTGGCATAATTTTATAGTCCAAATAATTGGTTAGAGTAGATATAGATGGGATGTTGGGGGCCATGAACCAAAGAAACCCATAAACCCTACCTAAAAACTAGCAATTTTGTATTTTTTTGTGCTAAAAAGATGCATACGCATGATGAAAAAGAGCAACAAAAGTATAAAAAGTTTTATATGCACTCTGTAGGAGCATAGGGAGTGTATGGCTTAAAAAATGGGGTTTTTCAAGTAATTTGAGGAGGAACAAAGGGGAATTGTGGTCTTCAAGTAGGAAAGGGATAAAAGAATCATGCCAACATGTGCATCTATGTTGTGAGGTGGCACAAGCTAATATGAAATATTCCCCCTAATGTGTGAGGTCAGAAGAGAAGTTGATGGCCGAAATAGATTATAAAATCCAGGAGGAGAGTGTTCAATAGGCCCAAGTAGAGTTCACTGAATACTGGTCTAGAATAGAACCTACAACAAAAAATAATAGAGTACTCTCTTTCCTAGGTGAGCATATGCATGCTTAGGAGTGACAAAAGCATGGCCACCAAATCAATTACACTGTATATCCATGAGATATGTATATAAGTAGTGATCATGGAAACATAAAATGAATACACAATGGATCCATGTCAAAAGAGATCATAGCCACGAAGAGATATAAAGTGCATGTATGCCTCATAGTCAAAGGAGGAAATCTGGAAAAAATATAGGTACAAACTGATCCTCTACAAGTACCAATGTCATAGAAAGGAAATGGTATCGTCCAATGCAACTTGGGAAGCAACATAAAAGAGGTGATGCTTCTACAAACCCGAAGTATTCAAATCAATCCGTTGACAGTACGAGCCTACACTGTGTCAATATATGTGTTGAAGTCGAACATAGTAAGACACTATTTGATTACTGGTCATTGATGTATACCATTAAAAAACATGAGACAACTCACCAATAATGATAATGGGTGTCAAGGAATCTAGTACATTCTATCAAGTGTGAATGAATGAGTTGATGTGGAACACTTGTAGAATCTATCGATTAATTGACATTGATGTATTCTCACTGTCCATAGCGAGGGAACCTACCACTGATGACTACAAGCCCCAAGGTACTAAAAGGACTCTAGATACCGATCCCAGAGAAAATGAGTTGAAGTCGATGGGAAGAGATCCAACGGAAGGAAGGAATTAATGCATCCCCCATCATCTGTAACATCCCTAGTTTTATTGTAGGCAAATTATAATGTATTTGTGAAAATATTAATTAGGTTGGCGAGATGGTATGTTTTAAGGGTCAGAGAGACTGTATTGATTAAATGGTTGAGGGCCAAACTATGTATTATGTAAATTGAAATTACAATGAAAATAATAATCATTGGATGCGATACGAGAGGGATGAAAATGATGGGGGGATATGATTCCACAAGAGAGAGGGGTCTAGTGGGGAGTTTATTCATGGGTATTAATTTAACCCACATTTCCAAAAATATTATCATTGTGTATAACCTTCTATTTTGTTGTTGAGTGTTCCCAAAGCTAGTCATTGATTTCATGTAAGAGGGTGGGTGTGAGAGTCACATCCCATAGTTATTGGGAGCATGGGGATGAATTACATTTAACATTCGATAGAGTGAGAAATCAACTGTCTTGAGGAAAACAAAATTCGTATGGAAAAATAAGACAATTTTTACTAGCATATTTTGGGCAGCAAGAGGGGAGTTAAGCACTGGGAAGAGCACCAACCATGTTGTTCTTGAAGGAATCTACTATTGGGATGTGTTTTATGCTGGAAATGTGGTCAATGTGCCTATAAAATGTGTTGTAAGCCACTAGTGCATTTTCTTGTTGAGGAAATGGCTCAAGAGCCTTATGAAGGCTGTTGCGAGCACTTCTAAGGCAGTTGAGAGTTCCTGGAGTCCCTAGCTGAGAGATTCATGTGTGTGGAGACTGGACAACCAAGAGGCCCAGATCTCCTTGTGGAATCATATCCTAAGCTCGGGGGTGGCCTGCTATTGAAATAAAATGAACAACATTTCCTATGGCTAGGAGGTTCATCCTTTGTACGAAGCCAGTTTGTTACTTTATTAACATATAAGTGTTATGTTTCTTTTATTATGAATATTCCACTATGAAAATAAATATTTGAGTGATGTGTGTTTGTTGGTTTAATTGAATAATTGCATTCATGTTTTATTATGTGTTGTTAGATACATGTTAAATTATGGGCATGTGTCCCCTTGGGTTATTTTATATGTATGGGGGTGTTTTCAAGTTTGTTTTAAGTAGACTAAGTCATGTTTTGAAACGAAGACTCAATTTTGGGTGCTGGGTACATTACAGATTGGTATCAGAGCCACAGGTTCAACATCGAGCTTTCATGGGAGAGAGTCAACACATAGAAATTGGAATTTGTAGATTTAAAGTTCAAAGGATGCCTAAAATGTGTTTGTCAAATTTCCTAAGAAAACTTCTGGAAAATTGCTTATAATTTTGGGAAAATTGAGCTCATGATTTAAAATCCCCAATTTTTAATCTCTATTTGAACATTTTTAGGCTTGGAATGGGCCGAATTTGGGATTTGCAGAGAAATCATGGAGAATTGGGAGAAATTGTGCAAAATACCTAATTTCTACAATGAAATTCATTGAGAATTCGATGTGGAAGTGTCAAATTTCAATTTCATAGTTTAATTGACATGCACAGGGCCAAAATTGACCATTAGAAGGTTAATTTCATAGTTTCATGGTAGTCATGGAAGAAATTTTGAAATTATGCATTTTTGAAAAATTGGAATTTTTTTCGTACCATGACATTAGCATGATATATAGGCCACATGGAAAGTGATGTGGTGATGTGGCATGATGCAGGACATGGTGGTGGGGTGACCAATGGAGTAGTGAGTCGGTACCATAAGTGATATTGCATCACTCGCAAGGCCATTTTTTCCAAAGATCTTTAGCGATGCGAAACT
The DNA here is from genome assembly GCA_009831015.1 of Picea engelmannii. Lineage (NCBI taxonomy): Eukaryota > Viridiplantae > Streptophyta > Pinopsida > Pinales > Pinaceae > Picea > Picea engelmannii. The sequence continues at coordinate 245,179 of ML803294.1, forward strand.
AGTTAAAACACACCACGTATCATGGTCATTTTGGGATGTCGCATAACGGAGGGGGTGTTAACCCTTGAGCATGTGGGCGATGTGAAATAGATCATCCACCATTGATATTCCCTAATCATCTCCACCATTTTATTAGGGAATGAAATTTTGTGTGTCCCATCACGGAGGGGGTGTTAACCCTTGAGCATGTTAGCGATGCGAAATCAATGTGGCCATCAATCTCCCGATCATATCCACCATTGGATCATGGGGCAAGAAAGTTCGCACATCGAAGGAAAAGGGTGTGGCATGGGACCCGCCTATCCCCGTGACCAATGAGAGGATGGCAGGTGGAGGTATGACAGGAAAGGTGGGACCCTTGTCTCATCCAAGGTTAGATGTGTGTTAGGTGGGTAGACAATATGGGTGGGACCATAGATAAATATTTATTTATTTATTTCTAAAATTTATTAAAAGTAAGAGAAGAAGAGGGAAGATAGGAGGAATATAATGAAGGTTGACGAGGAATGGGCCAAGTTTTCCAAGGGGTTGACATGGAATCACCTCAAGGTGCCATGTGGACCCATAATATTTTTTCAATAACGATGTCAAAAATAACTAGTCAATTTGTTTGGAAATTCATAATGCTTTTGCAGGTCATAATCTTCTAGGGGATTTTTGAGGCCCTAAATGACAATTTTAGGTAGTCAAAAATCACAAGAATTGGGTGTACTCTCAATACACCTTCACCTTGTAAAGTAAATAAAAGAGTTCAAAGAGATCTTTTCAATGAGCTATTTCGGGCACAAAACAATGCTCGCATGAGAAAGTTACAACTGAAATAGTCAAGGATAATTTTAAGGATGAAAATTTATATTAAAACGTAGAAACCTGAGATAATATCACTAGTCCTTAATATGAAAAATGTAAAATGTTTGGCGATATTTTTTTAAAAATGTTCAAATTTCTAAGGATTTTATATAGTTTCTATAAAATTTTGGCGATTTTTAAGGTAAAATAATTTTATTCTATGGAATTTGGACGAATCGTTTTCAGAAAAAATGGAAATTGGAGAATCGATTTTTGGGAAAAACCATGGAAAATTATCCCATTTGAGAAATTTAGCCCCTAAAATTATCTATGGAAATAGTACAGGGTATATTTTCAGTACTAGTTTACTTCCATAGGCATAACTTCTTGCTTCAAAGTCAGTTTTGGACCTAGGAGCAGTCTATGGAAATCTTATGGACCAAAGAATTCATCCATGGAATTCGATTTGGAATTTGGGTACATAAATGTGTACTAGAAGAGAGGGAAGGCACATGTAGCATACATGGATAAAAATGGGAAAACAATCAAAACTTCAACAGGATGTAACTATCATCCCGAAGCCCAGATGAAGGTGAGATTGTGATAAATCATTCAAAAGATAGTCATGAACATACCCAATTGAAATTCTATCAAAATACCAAAGTAGTTGGTGTAAGGAAGCATGAACAAGGATAAAATTGCTAAGATAGGAGAAAGTGCAAAGGGGAAAAGTTATCATTTCCAGATTGCTGTAAATTTTGACTGGAGCATCAATTTGACAATATGAGAGTTGTTGTGAATTCAATGTCGGAATTATTATATATGTCTCTTAGAAAATTTTCCTTGGCTTCTGACAGATTCACCTCTATTAGTGGTAAAAGTGTGTGTTTGAGATTATTTTCACTAGGGTGAGAGGTACAAAAAAGGGGGTAAATTGGAAATATTCAATTACCTATAAATTTCTACTCATTTCTCAAAATTGAGCAAGAAAGTAGTCATTGGAAATCTATTGGATAGGAGAATCCAATTATCCACTCATAATTTTGTTTTGAGCCGAAGGATCCTCAAGGGATCAAAAGGAAGGTGACTGGTGGATTTGAAGGACACCATTGAGAAGAGACACTTGAGGGTAGAGTGTTATGTCAAGGCTTATTTAGAAGTCGATCAAAGAAAATAATGAACAATGTTAAGATATGAATCCAGATGCAACCATGAGGGTTTGGGAGTCCAAGAAGCTAGTGTTCTAATAAATAAGACCATAATGCATATATTAAGGTAAGGTGTATTGTCTCCAAGAATTATTCTATGAATAATTAGAGTAGTGCATCCACTTTGTTAGAGTGCTCAGTAGTAATAGGGTGCAAGTGTAAATCACTAAGTGGATGAGAGAGTGAAAATCATTATGTGCATATTTGTTCTAGATGGAAGAAATTATACTCAAATGAGAGGTAATCCATAAAAAATAAAATTAATTGGATTCCATAATTGGATAAGTCCATGAACAATTGAGATAAGTGGAACAAATTGTCATAAGTGGATGCCAAGCTAGTTGGAGTATATTGCATCACTGAAAGAACTATGACAACAATGAAAGGGAATTTTTGATGCATATATAGAATTCTAAATACATTTCAAGGGTATTTAGTGTATTCCAAAGGTAGAATGGAATGGAAATTTAAGTAGAACAAAAATAGGGAAGTGGTCTTCAGAAATGAAATTCCTAAGAAGACACATGAGGAATAAATGATTCTATGCTTGACATGGTATGGAAAAGAGATGGAACCTAAAAGGAACTATCTCAATTGTACAAGGACACATGTCAAATTTTTACTTTTATTTGAGAAATCAAAGCATTGCATAGGGAATTGCATGGTTGCAGAGCATGTATTGAAATGTTGACAAAGGACTCAGAATAGTAGAGCCAATATTAGTATTCTACTGTTACAGAGTCTGAATGGATTGCAAAGGATAATCAACATAGGTTATCACATAAAGCATGAAGCCAACAAGTGAGGAATGTCATAGCATGTACATGGAGTTAAGGAGGAATACATAGCCTTGAAGGTAGAAATGTAGTGAAGACTACAAGGCTTACTGCAAGAGAAGGAAAAAAAAGGATATCACGAGACGAGGTGTGACTCATGGAGTGTATGAATCATCTCTATGTGTAAGAATAGGAATGTAGGAAAAAGGAATTGTACATAGATACTTGTGTCTAAGAGTATTTAGAGTAAGAAAGATGCCTCTATTATCAGAGTGCAAAGTGGAAGAAGGGTATAGGTGAAAATGGATGAGTGTAGCATTCCATTTGGATTAGAGTAGTCTTGAGTGGCCAAGAAGTGTCGCACAATGAATCAGTCAATGAAGTGAAGAGAGGTATTTAAATTGAGAAAACCCATGGATATCAAAGGATATTGGAAAATATGACATAAAAGAAACATTTCAGAATGTTGAAATGCCAATTAATGAGAATTATTTTCCAAGAGTGGTTGGGTCAAGGAAATGGGGATTGGCTAATTAGATTTTAATGTTAATATTCAACTAGAGTAGTGCATGCTACAACACTATGAATATTGATAATTTTATCCAAAACATGTTGGGATAGGGTTCTCTGCATAAAGGAAGTAGCCGTGAGATGGAAACACTAGTGGATCTAGTGCATGTAGATGCAGAATGGCCAAGTGGGGCTTGGATATAAGGTTCATAATAGGGATCAATGGTGCACAATTGAGCAGAATGGAAGAGCACAAAGTAGCAGGAATCTATAGGAATTCAAGGACAACCATCTACAACAACAACACAATAAATAAATAAGATGAAATAAATATGCATTGGAGTGCATGATAGAAGTGATGCATGATGCATACAATAAATATAGAATGCGTGTGCATGAAGCAAGATTGAGAAGATTTAATTCTTAATGCATATTGATGTGAATTTGTGCATAGAAACATGCTTGTGGCATGATTTTAGATTGAGAGTGGTATGTTGTTACACACACACACACATGAATTAATGATGACGTGACAATTGAATAAGACTAATGATGTATTGTGTATCCATGAAATTGGTTATAGCATGGATGAAGATGTTTATGATATTGTTTCATATGAAAGCCATCCATATGAGGACAAATGAAGATGGAGAGATGTTGATCAAGAGGTTAATAAAGGGATCATGTAAGCTTCTATGAAATATCAATTGAGATGATAACATCAATTAATGTAATAAAAACCAAGAAGGTATGCATTTGGAGTTGTTTATGATGCATAAATGTTGAAGGGAATTCAAGTAAGAATTTCCTCAGCTACAATTTCCAATCTTTGGAATGGATGAAAAGGCAAAAGGCCTTGATTACACACATGCTATGTAATGATTGAATGCATTTATGATAAATTTAATTCAATATTTGTTGTTTTTTCAATAGTCTAGGCTCAAGCATGAAGTTCATTCCATTTTTTATCATTTTACTTGAACCATAAACAATTTGTTGTAGTAACCAAGATCACAAGAAAAAATACTATGCACAAGTACACAAGAAGTATCTTGGGAAACCCTTCTCAACAAGGGAAGAAAACCTGCCAATCCTTTGCTATATTCTTCAAGAGAAAAACCTCCCACACCATAAACCTAGCACACAAAAGGTTTCTTACAAAACCCTAGAAGACTAGCACCCAAGAGAGGTGCACACTTTTCCTAAGCATAAGTACTTGCTGAAATTTCCAAACTCACACTTGTGTTATTATTCCTCAATGGAGAATTTAACTTTATTTATATTAGACTGAGCATATCAACAATAGTGTCTATTAGCACAACATAGTTGACCTCAATAACTCACAATATAATTAATAATTACCATATTAATTATCTTTTACATTAATTATCTTTCACTTTACGGTGGGGCTTACCTGTACCCTTTACATCACAAATAGGGTTATAGGTAAGTCTGACTCTTATACAATATAGAAAGGGATCTCATACACCCACTAGGGATCATTCACTATGGGAACATCAATCCGTGCTCAGCCATAGGGATGTCCACATCTCTATCTCACTGCGTCTCACAGGAGAACCACACTCACTAGTTCTCAGCCACTAGGATTGCATTCACCTGTGATCAGTCACTTGCACATCCAACTCAATAGATCTATTTCTCATTGCATCTCATAGGATAATCATCTAGAGTATCACATCATCTCAACTCTCTGCACAGAGGAGGCCAATACATCATTTCATCTTGTCTCAGAGAGAATGATACACCCAACTCATGGGATTACCCACACAGGGGCACATAACATTACATCTCTATCTCAGAGAGGAACCACACACCCAACTCATGGGATTCCCTACACATGGGAACACAAAATTCCATATCCGTCTTAGAGAGGAACCACACACCCAACTCATGGGCTTCACCACTTCACACAGGGGCACAATGTTCCATCTCTATCTCATAGAGGAACCACACACCCATCTCATGGGCACACCCAACTCATGGGATCTCTCTCAGGTCCACTCAGTCATTTTGTGTCCTAGAGGATGTCTCACACAACTGTAATCAAGTCTCTCACGGAAGTACTCAAACTTCATCTTGGCAAGCTATTTGGTGAAGATGTCTACAATTTGCTCATGGGTAGGAAGGTACTGCAAGTGTACTATTTTCCTCTGCACCATGTATCTGATATAGTGATATTTTATCTTAATGTGTTTCGATCTATCATGAAACACAGGGTTCTCAGAGAGATTCACACAACTCTGGTTATCACAATGGATAGTAGTAGGATCCATCTCATGATTGAATAAATCAGTCAGAAGTTTGTGAAGCTACACTGCTTCGCGGACTGCCACACTAGTTAATTCTATGTACTCTTCCTTTGTGCTACACAATGCCATAGATCTCTATTTCCTGCTACACCAGGAAACCGTGGCATACCCTAAAGTAAAGAAACAATTGGAGGTGCTCTTCTAGTCCACTACGCTCCTTGCCCAATCTGCATCGACATATCCCTGCAAGCTCAAGTCTACACTGGAGGCATATCTTAGGCCATATCCAACTGTGCCTCATAGGTATCTCAATATGTGTTTTTTTTCTATCTAGTGAGTCTATCCTGGTTCGCTCATGAATTGGCTAAGCACATTCACTGCGTAGCATATATCAGGTCTGGTGTTAACCAAATACATCAGTGATCCAATCAACTGTCTATACAAGTGTGGATCAATCTCTCCTAAATCAACATTACTCATATTATTCAAATCCATCTCCATTGGTGTAGGCATGGATTTGCGTTCTGTCATACCAAACTTTTTCAATATCTCCACATTATATTTTTCTTGACTCAGGAAAATCTCATATATCCTCTGCCACACTTCTAGTCCCAAGAAGTAATGCATCAAGCCTAAATCCTTCATCTCAAATTTAGCTATCAAGGCTTGTTTGCATTCAACAATGAGTCTCTCTGAACCAGTGAGGAAAAGGTCATCCACATATAGGAACAAGATTAAGCATTCATTTCCATCAATGTGATAATATAGGTTTGGGTCAGCAACACTCTTGTTGAAGCCCAAACGCATTAGGAATACATCCATTTTTTTGTACCAAGAACGAGGTGCTTTCTTTAGTCCATATAGAGATTTCTTCAACCTGCACACATGAGATTTTTCATTGTGTATAAAAAATACTTCTGGCTGTTCGATATAAACTTATTCCTCAATTTCACCATTGAGAAAGGCTGTCTTTACATCCATCTGATGTAGCTTCCAACCCATGGAAGAAACTAGTGCAATGATGGAACAGATGGAAGTGTATTAGGATACTGGAGCAAAAGTATCATCATAGTCAACTCCCTCTACTTGCAAGAGCCCTCTGGATACAAATCTCTCTTTGTATTTCTCGATTCTTCCATCAACTACATGCTTGATTTTATAAATCCATTTGGAAGTCATTACAGACTTTTCCTCTAGTCTCAAAACAATATCCCATACATCATTTTTAAATATAGGCTGATATTCTTCTGTCATGACATCTTGCCATACCTGTTCACTTGAAGCTTCTCCATGACAAGAAGGCTCAGATTCAATGATGTGGCTCATGGCTGACAGGTAGCTTGATAATATCTTTGGTCTCTTGCTCTCTTTGGTTGTCCTTTGAGGGGATTTATGTCCCTCTACTTCCTGTACAGTTTTTCAGGCCCAAGCATGCCTTTTATGGCCTACTGTAATATCTATGGACATGTCAATTGGAGCAACTGGATCGGCTGGAACAACTGGGTAAACTGGGACAACTGGTTCAATTGGAATAATGTATGTCTTGCTCTGAATTGATGAAGGGGGAGAAGGCATTGTCTCACTATCAATTCCCATATGAGATTCTCTGGATCTTTGAAAGGATATATCTTCTTCAAAAGTAACATCTCTACTTATTTCAATTTGTCTCTGACCATGAATGCATATCTGATATTCCTTCAAGGATTCAATGTATCCTACAAATGTTCCCTTTCTCCCTGAAGGGTCTAGCTTGGATCTCTTCTCTTTGGGTACATGAAAATATACCGGGCACCCAAATATCCTGAAGTGTCCAATCTCAGGATTTACTCCGATGAAGGATTCTTCTGGGGTAATGTTCTTAAATATCCAATGAGGACTCTTGTTATGAACATACATTGTTGTCATGAATGCTTCTGCCCATAGAGTCATAGGTAGACTCTGATCATGTATCATTGCTTTGGTTGCCTCGATGATAGTTCTGTTTTTCCTCTCTAAAACCCCATTTTGCTGAGGGTTGTAAGGATCTGTGAACTCCCTCTTGATCCCTGCTTCAATACAAAAATTGATGAAATATCTGGAGGTTTATTCTCCTCCATTATCTGATCTTAGTACCTTGATCTTTCTTCCAGTCAGGTTCTCAAACTGAGCTTTGAATTCTTGACATTTTGCAAGGAATCCATCCTTGTTCTTTAGGAAGTAAATCCAAGTTTTTTGAAAGTGATCATATATGAAGAGTACATAGTACAAGTACCCATTCATAGATGCAACAATCATTGGCCCACACACATATGAATCTATCAAGTCCAATATTTCCTTGGATCTATTGTCACTGCTCAAGAAGGATCCTTTAACATTCTTGGCAAGAGCACAACCTTTGCAAACACCTTTATGCTGAATCTGTATCTCTGGAAGACCTGTTACCATCTTCCCTAGAGATGGGAGATATCTATAATGAATGTGAGCAAGTATTATGTGCCATAGCTCCCTCAAGTTGATAGTGTCATGTAGCAGGGCTTGTATTGGTTTGATGGTTAATCTGTACAATTTGTTTTCTTGAACACCAATTACCTTGGAAAAATTGATATGTGAGTCTTTGTGCCATGAAAGAACTCTTCCTTCTAAAAAGGTAACCTTGTAGCCTTTGTCCTCCGAGGCAGAAATGGAGACGAGGTTCCTCTTCATTCCAGGTACATATAGTACTTCTCTTAGTTGAAGCTGCATATCTGAATTTAGTTGGAAGGTAGAATTTCCAACCCCTTTCACATTATATCCGACATCATCTCCAAGAACAACATGTAGATGTGTCTCTTTCTCAACAAAATTTGTTAGGTGATCTCTAAAACCGGTCATGTGCCTGGAGGCACCACTGTCAATTAACCAAGTATTATCATTGGTAGGGACCATACTTGAGAGTGATGAGATGTTGATGTCTTCATATCCTTTAAGTCGTGGCTTCTAGGACCTGAGTTTTCTTGATCCACCAAGCCTGTCTTACATCATTATTATGTTCATCATAATTTTATATTCTTCACAAACCCTTGTCAACTGGGCTAGAAAACCTAATGGCTAGGCTAGGCTAGCACTTTTAGGTTTTTTTGGACTTATGAATGCCAACAATAATCCTTTGAAATATAGGAGAACACTGGTGAGCTGAAGAGCTCCTTCAATGAGTTGCAGAAACCCTAATTTTGAAATTTCTGTAGAAATTAGCAAAACCCTAGAAACCCTAGGGACAAAAAGTCAAAATTCTTAGAAATGAAATCTGAAGCTTTATGGAGGTGTGTTGAAGGATTTCATTCACTCCTATTCTATTTTTATCCCCAACGTCCAAGTGACAAGTGCTTAAACTCCTCAGAAAAGTAGTTCATACGAAATTGCTGGAAACCCTAGGAGGGTCGTACGGTTTTTCATAAGAGAGAGGATGAATGGAATTTTATTGTGCATTGGGTTCTTCAATAAATATGCTCTGAAACCATGTTGATTTTTCAATAATCTAGGCTCAAGAATGAATTTCATTCCATTTTTTAGCATTTTACTTGAACCATAAACAATTTTATGCAGCAACCAAGATCACAAGAATAAATACCATGCACAAGTACATAAGAAGTATCCTGGGAAACCCTTCTCAACAAGGGAAGAAAACCCAACCAATCCTTTGCTATATTATTCAATAGAAATAACTTCCATGCCATAAACCTATCACACAAAAGGGTGCTTACAAAACCCTAAAAGACTAGCTCCCAAGAGAGGTGTGCACTTTTCCCAAGAGCAAGTACTTACTGAAATTTCCAAACTCACACTTGTGTTATTATTCCTCAATGTGGAATTTACATTTATTTATATTAGAATGAGCCTATCAACAATAGTGTCTATTGGCACAACATGGATGACCTCAATAACTCACAATATAATTAATAATTACCATATTAATTATCCTTTACATTAATTATCTTTTACACTAATTATCTTTCACTTTATGGCAGGGCTGACCTGTACAATAGGGTTACAGGTAATTCTGACTCTTGTACAATATATCAAGGGATCTCATACACCCAATAGTGCTCAACCACTAGGGGAACATCCATCTGTGCTCAACCATAGGGATTTCCACATATCTATCTCACTGCGTCTCACAGGAGAACCACACTCACTAGTGCTTAGCCACTAGGATCACGTTCACATGTGCTCATCCACAGGCACATCCAACTCAATAGATATCTTTCTCACTGTGTCTCATAGGAGAATCATCTGGAGTATCATATCATCTCAACTCTCTACACAGAGGAGGCCAATACAACATTTCATCTTGTCTCAGAGAGAATGATACACCCAACTCATGGGCTTCCCTACACAGGGGCACACAACATTCCATCTCTGTATCAGAGAGGAACCACACACCCAGCTCATGGGATTCACCACCTCACACATGGGCACAATGTTCCATCTCTGTCTCAGATAGGAACCACACACCCATATCATGGTCACACCCAACTCATGGGCTCTCTCTCAGGTTGACTCACTCAGTCTGTGTCCTGGAGGATGTCTCACGTAGCTGTAATCATCAACAATATTGTGTTATGTTGGTTGTGATATCATAACCAAGTCAAGTAATGAGAAATCACTCCTATTGTAGCAATGAATTCCAATAGAGATGGGCATGTGTGAAGCCATGATGTGGTTGGAAATGGAAGGGATATAGCTCCATCGAATTGCATAATGATTTTTCCCGTATATAATTGATGTTTGGATTGCAACCTCTTTCTTGACACGGGATAGGAATAAGGGAATTATATTCCTAGTGTTGTGTATGGGTCGAAGAGGAAGGTATCCAAATAATCAAGAAAGTAATTTGGGAAGAGTTTGTATGATTTGTTGAGGCGTGGGATATAGCTTCCAATTCACAAAGTGGATTACATGACATGGATATATGGTATTTCAAAGTCAATGCAAGGATGCATTGTGTAAATGTGGCCATGGTATTGGCACTTTTGTTTTATTTATTGGTAATGTTTGACATCATAATTATGAAATAGTAATTGGAAATGATGGAATTTTTAGATTAATATAATTATGAAAATCACTTCATGTGTTAGATGCAAGTGTTGCAGTGAAATGATATTGTGCATGAGATGCTAACAACTTGTTTGGAAACAAGAAATTTGAGGAAATTACAAGAAGCATGGTCATGGATATGGTAAGGATGTAAGACCATATGGAATATTGATATCTACAGTTGCAAGAGCCAAACATAATGAGAAGAAATCTCATGCCTGGGAAATTTTGTTTTCATATATAAAATAGATTTGAGAAATTAATAATTGAAAGTTGTTATGATATGCTAACAATTTGTTTGGTTGCAAGAAAGTTGAGGAAATTGCAGGAAGAAGGGTCTTGTATATGGGAGGGATGTAAGCCCATAATGAATGTTGATATCTACAACTGCAAGAGCCAAACATAATGAGAAGAAAGCTCATGCTTGGGAAATTTTGTTTTCCTGTATAAAACAGATTTGAAAAATTATAATTGAAAATTGTATAATGATGTCTCATATTGGTTGTATGCAGATGATGCATATGAGATGATTGCCACATATTGTAGGTTACTAGTGGAATTCTAGCGGTAAGTTGGAATTCTCCTACGCAAGAACACCTTGGAAAATGATGGATATCTTGAGGAAATGTATAATAGTAAAAAAGATTCTTGGGCCTAAAGGGTGAGTAAAGAAAGGAATAAAAACTCCAGCAGAGAAGAGAAGAATCAATCTATCAGGCTTACAGAAGAACCAGGTTGTTAGGCCCAAATATTGAAATATTGTGTGGGAGTTTCACTGCAGAAGAAATAAGTTGTTAGGCATGAAGAATGAACTATTGTGTGGGAGTTTCACTGAAGAAAAATCAGGTTGTTAGGTCCGAAGAGTGAAATATTGTGTGGGGGTTTCACTAAAGAAGAAATAGTGTGTCATGCCTGAAAAGTGAACTCCTATGCGAGTTTCCCTACACCATCAAGGTTTCTACTGGTTATTTTTCCTGATACTTTTTCTTATAAACAAGTGCTTTGAGATCCCAATAGTGAGATTCACAGTTACATGTTTCAGAGAGGGCATGATAAATGAATGGCATAGCCTGATGGAATAAGAGCAGTGAAGGGGTACATTCCTTGGGTTCAGCAGGTGCATGGAAGAGAGCTAGTGGAAATCATGATAGTTGTAGGAGAAGACTAGTGGCTTATGTATCTATGTTTTGGGGGTGGAGCACCTATGTATTTATGGATTTTGGGGTTGGAGTGCCTATGTATTTATATTTAGGCTAGAATTCATGTATGATATTAGGTCGAAGAGCCTATATGTTGATTAAAGGCTAGAGATCCTAACATTGTAATTGTATATACAACGATGCATGGAGGACCATACAAAAATAAGGGGGAGGGGAATGTAACATCTCGAGTTCTAATCCCCACAAATTATAATGTAATTGTGAAAATATTAGTTAGGCTAGTGAGATGGTATGTTCTGGGGGTCAGAGAGACTGTATTGACTAAATGGTAGGGGGCCGAACTATGTATTATGTACATTGAAATGATTAATACAAGTAGTAATTGTTGTCTTCAATACGAGAGGGATGAAAAAAATGGGGGGATATGATTTCAAAAGAGAGAGGGGTCCAAGGGGGATTTTATTCAAGGGTATTAATTCAATCCACATTCCTAAAATTATTATCATTGTGTATAACCTTGTATTTTGTTGTTGAGTGTTCCCAAATCCGGTCATTGATTTCATGTAAGAGTGTGGGTGTGAGAGTGACATCCCATAATTATTGGGAGCATGGGGCTAAAGTATAGTCAACATTGGGTAGAGTGAGAAATCAACTAGCTTGAGGAAAAGGAAATTTGTATGGCCAAAGAAGAGATTTTTTAGTAGCAGATTTTGGGTAGCAAGAGGGGAGATGAGTGTTGGGAAGATCACCAACCATGTTGTGATTGAAGGAAACCATTATTGGGTTATG
>ML803295.1:0-12538 GCA_009831015.1 Picea engelmannii
CTTTAGTCTTCTGTGAGTCTTCTTGGGTTCTTTCAACTTCAACATCCAAGTTAAATATCTTCGATTTTTTCTCTTGTTCCTCAATCAAGTGCACAATCCTCCTAGCCATGAAATCTTTTAATTCTTGCTTTTTCTGCTCTAAGACTTCTTCTTCTTTCCTTCTACTCTGATCCTTCTCGATCCAGGGTTTTCCTAGTAACATAGTAAATGGAGCGTTGTTCTCAATAAATTTAACAACCTCAAATTCTTCCTCTGTCGAAGTTCCATGAGCACTCATAGATATATGGGTAATTCTTCCACATAGGGTTATCATTTTTCCTCTAAACAATCCTATTCCTCCCAATGAAGGAATCATAATAGGCTTTGCTATAGCTTCCCAAGTTATTTTTGTCATTATATTCACCTATGTTTCTTCATCCAGAACACAGTCAATGTCGAAGTCTCATATTCTTACTTCTATTTTCTCTTTCTCTTTTAAGATCTCTGATAGATTAGTATCTCGGTGGTCATTCAGGGTTTCTTTCATCTGTAATAGTACATTATCTTATTCTTTCAAGGTTTCTGCCATGGTCTCAGTTTCTTAACCTTTCTCAGGGTCTAATTGTTCCATATTCAATTTTTCAAGCTTAGCAATCATTCTAGGGCAATCCAAAACTTCATGGTCCATAGATTTACAACAAAGACAACTAGATCTTCTACCAGGGCATTCCTTAGCAAGATGTCTCGGTCTTCTGCAACTGTAACAACGGGTTAATCCTCTCTTTATCTTAAATGATCCCCATTCTTTCTCGTACTGCGCACTAGGATCATAGTAGTTAACCTACAAAAAATTCTTTCTAGGATCTTGCATCCATTTTTTAGTCCAAACATTCTTTCTATGCATAAGTATGACATATCTTTCATTATTTTTATCAAATATATTCATATCAAACCTATTTTCTTCTAGTTGTGCCCTAGTTTTCAAGCTAGGACAAAATTTATCAAACATACCTAGATCCATAATTTTGAAACAAAAGTTTCCACTAATCTTACCTTTAACAAAGCACAAAGCTTACAGATCTTACCTCTTTTATTCAGATCAGACTTATTTTCTTAGCACAGAGCTTTCACAGATTAAGTAGGATGTTGTGTACTAGGGAAACAGATCTACTCACAGAGATTTCACAATTTTAGGTCATATCTTCACACAAAGCTCATTTTTCCTCAGTTCCCAACAATCACAGTTTCAGGTCCCGGCAACGAAACCATTTGTTGTCACAAGGGCAGACCCAAGGTTCAACGCCACAACAACACACCAACAAAATCCTAACTACCGGCCCTTTCGGCAACACCTGCAAAGCAGATGAAGTCTCACCTAAGGTAGAGGCAGGGGTGGTTGCAGGACTCCAGTGTCTACAACCTGAGTTGGGATATAGATCTGTGATTGTAACACCCTAACAAAGTACTTAGCAATATAGTTCATCAATGTTTAACCAGTATCTACTTGGTAGGTAAAACCCTAATTACAGAGCATTGTAATATTCAACTAGATATAGCATCTAGCAACACTTAGCATGATGAAACAGATCGGATCTTGCAGATTCAAGCACTAAGCACATTCACACAGGTCATATCCAACATTTACTCTCACTATTAAGCACAAAGCAACAACAGATCTACTTATCATTCATATATATCAAAGCACTAAGCAAGTAAATACATAAATACATTAACGCATCGCACAAAGCATTCAAAACACAGGATGTACGTGGTTCATCCCCACCCTGGGGCTACATCCACCAACTCTTCATTTTCTTTATTAGCTTTCTTCAATCTTCTTACATGCACAGAGCCTCTGGATCAACTTTGCAGAGGACATGAGATCTGCGCACTATTTGTTAGATCCTCCTTCACAAGCTAGGTTACGGCACAAAGCCATATACAGTCCTTACAGCCACTTTCACTCAACCTTGCAAACATACACAAATCACTTACAATTGTTACTTACACTCAGCACCACTTACAACTAACTTTCCATTCACACTTAGCCATTCATATATGTATATATATATGCTCACTACATTGCCTAACTTCTATTTATACATTACAAAATCGATCCTGAACATGGGTAAACCCATGGGTCGGCATCCCCATACCCGTTACATAATCCCAAATCCAAAAAATCCCTAAAAGGGGGTCGAGATCCCACGATCTATGCTTTGTCTTGTACTCTGCCTTCGACAGTGTGTCGAAGTCCCAAAAATAGGTCAAACATGACCAAGGATCCTCAAAACTTGGTCAAGGGCCAACAGGAGTACATGACTACATAGCCAAGAGCTTGGACTGGTTTCTACTATCAGAATATCTTGTGCATGCTAGTTTGAAATTTAGATCTCTGGTGTGCAATTTAAAAAAAATTGATCATATGACAATGATACTTCAACTAGAGATGGAAACTAGTATAGTTAGGTATCCTTTTAAATTAAATTCTATATGGTTGGAAGACCCAGATTTTGACAAGTTTGTTAGATCAAACTGGGTTGAAAATGTGGGATTGGAGAATTTAAATCCGATGGATACTTTGGTCAAAAAATTAAAATTACTTAAGGTATTGGTGTAAAACTGGGAGAAAAAGAAAAAGCGGGAAGGTAAGAAAGAATTGGTAAACCTTGAAGTAGAATTGGAATCGATGTACTCTAATCATCCTAGAGGTTTTGAAAAGGAGGAGGATAAAGTGCTATTGGTAGAAAAAGAACAAAGGAAAATGTCTTTATTGAGGCAGGAAGAGGAAACATGGAGGAAAAAAAGAAGAATTAATTGGTTGGCATCAAGGGACAAGAATACCAAGTTCTTTCATGCATATGCTAGCTCCAGGAAATAGATCAATACTATATGGGGGATTACAAAGGATGAGGGACAAGTGATCTCCAATAATGAAGGGTTAAAATTCGAAGCAGTTGAGTACTTTCAGAATTTGTATAAAGCACTGTCAAATCTGGCTATATCTGAACAACTTTCTAAAAAATTATCCAAGGATGTTCTTAGAGGAAGACAGTCTTAGATTGTTTGAGCCAGTTACTTAAGCTGAAATTATGTCAACTCTTAAAGGATTTAAAGCCTCAAAAAGTCCAGGCCTGGATGGCTGGACTGTGGAATTGTTTTTGGCCTTTTATGACTTATTGGGTGATGATATTCTAGGGATGGTGGAAGAGTCCAAAAAGCAAGGTAGGGTGTCTGGAGCATTGAATGCTACTTTTCCGGTCCTTATTCCTAAGAGTGAGAATCTTAGATCCCTTGGTGATTTCATGCCCATAACCTTATGTAATTTGGCATATAAAATTATTACAAAAATTATTGCCAAAATAATTAAGTCCACTTCATCCTTTGGGATCTCTAAGGAATAATTTGGGTTCCTTGAGGGTAGAAAAATCACTGATGCTATTGGAATAGTGAAAGAAGCATTACATAACATTAAGGTAAAAAATTGTAAAGATTTGGTGCTTAAACTTGATTTGATAAAGGCATATGAGAAAGTGGATTGGGGTTTCTTAAGAATGGTGTTGTTACAGGTGGGTATGAATATTGAATTAACTGACTAGATCATGGGGTGTGTGTCCTCAGCAAATTATGTTGTTCTGGTAAATGGTAAGCCTACATCCTTCTTTAAGAGTTCTAGGGGTTTAAGACAAGGGTGCCCCTCATCCCATTTATTGTTCCTCCTAGTGGTTTAAGGGTTGAGTAGAGTTATCGAGGAGAAAGTAAGGGAGAAGAAATTAGTAGGGTTATCAGTGGAAAGAGGGATATGTATTACTCATTTAATGTTTGTTGATGATGTTATCCTGTTTGCAATGGTAACATTGTTGAGTGGGAAGTATTTAAGGAGATTCTGACATTATTTTGTAAAGCTACAGGTATGGCTTTTAGTCCACATAAATCCTTGTTTCTAGAAGCAAGGTGGGAAGAAGAGGATTTAGACTTACTGAAGCTGATTCTACCCTTTGAAGTAAAACCAATGGATGATGGTTTTAAGTATCTAGGGTGTTTTCTAAACCTAATTGTTATAATAATTCGGATTGGAATTGGCTGATAAAAAAATTTGAAAAAAGGATTGTTAATTGGAGTCATAGATGGTTAAGTCTAGGGGGAAAGGGTAACACTGGTCAAAAATGTTATGGAAAGTATACCGGTTTATTGGTTGTCTTTTGCAAAAATTCCAAAAAGTATAATAAATATTATCAGAAGGAATATGTTTAGTTTCATGTGGACTGGTAAAAAGATAAAAGAAGAGATACACCTAATAAGTTGGAATAAAATTGCTAAACCCAAAAAGTTGGGTGGGTGGGGCATTAAAAATATGTTTACTTTTGGGAAAGCTTTAGCTGCAAAAATCTTATGGAGGTTCTTAATGGTACCGGGTCTTTGGGATGAGGTGATTCTTAAAAAGTACCTTAAGAAGAAAACAGTGGTAGAGTGGCTCAGGGATGGCATGAAAATTTGGAATGGCATTTCCAATATATGGAGAGCTCTAACCTCTTCATTATCCATTATAACTAATTGGCTAGTATGGAAACCTAGAAATGGGAGTGATATCAGAATTTGTGTTGATCCTTTGATAGGGTCTCATAATTACTTTAAGTTGACTAGGAACCTTATTCTAGCTCTAAAGGTACAAGTAATAGATTTTTTGGCACAAGTTGGGAATCAGGTTGTGGAGAACTCAAGGATCTCACGATGGAAAAAGGCTAAGGATCTAGGCTTAGAAGGTGAACTTAAAAATGAATGGAATAATTATGTTAAAGGACTAGATGGATCGGGCTTTGAGTTGAATAATGAAAAAGACTTACTTTTGTGGTCTTGGGATACAAAAGGAGGACATGTATCAACAAAAAAAGCTTATGAATTTCAGTGGGAGGAGACAGTAGTAGCAGATTCAGTTATCTGGTATAGTGAGTTATGGAGGTGGCAGACATCTTTTAAAATTAAACTTTTTATGTGGCTTGTGCTTGAGCAGAGAATACTCACATGGGAGAATTTATATAAAAGAGATTTTTAGGGCCAAGCAGATGTGTATTATGTGGAACTCATGAGGAGAATATGAAACATCTTTTTGCTGACTATGGCTTCACAAAAAGTATTTGGGATTCAATACAAAAGGAATTAAATCTTGAAATATCTTGGGAGGAGAGCAGGTGGTAGAGTGTGTTGAAAATTGGATATAAAAAAAGGAGGACTAGAAATAACTACCTGGTTTTATCTGCTGGGAGGTGTAGAAACATAGAAATTAGATAATTTTTGAATATTGTCCACTAAATAAGATTAAAGTGTGTAACAATATTCTACATTATTTGGGAGAAATTAAAACAAAGAACTCTCATAAGGTTAGTAGGATAGATAGGCCTCCCCTTATAGATTGGAATTGGGCAGTAGGTTTCTTTGATGGTGCTTCTTAGGATAGGGGAGAAAAGTGTGGAGCTGGAGCAGTGATAAAATGTCCAAAGTTAGGCATTTTCATAATCAAAATGAATTGTGGAAGTGGTACTAATACTAAGGGAGAACTCTTAGATTTTTGGTGTTTACTTTATTTTGCTTGCTACAAAAAAATTGCAATGTTACACTTGTTTGGAGACTCAAAGGTTATTATAGAGTGGTTTAACAATGTGAATGATTTACATGTGATATCACTTCTGCCTTGGATGAGAAGAATCGGAGTGTTGAGCGGGAACTTTACACAAGTTAAAGCTCAACATATTTATAGAACATACAATCAGGAAGCAGACCAACTATCAAAAGCAACTCTTTTACTAGAAGAGGAAGGCATTTTCTATGCAACAAGTTCTGAAGGAGAAACATAAAATTTTGAAAGAATGGAAATCAATTAAGATAAACATGATGTAAATGAAAAAACTCAGACTTTTTTATTCTTGTGGACTGGATAGGTTTTCTTTTGAAGATTTTTGACACAAATGTTGAGACTTAATATTTCTGACATAGAAGTTGAAATTTGATATATTAAACAGAATACACAATTTGTATGGCAGTTTGTAAACCATTTTTGATAGTATTGTAAAAAAATGTTGTATTATCTTAATATAAAGTAAGTTTTTTCTTATCTAAATAAAAAAAATTAATAAATAATCCAATGATAAAATTGATATTCACTTAAAAAAAACTCACCCTATTACCAATGTAGGTTATTTGATTGCATTTCCCTGTCACACTTTCCTTTATTGTGCTTTATTCAATAAAAATCTCACCCTATTACCAATGTTAGGTTATTTGGTCGCACATTCCTATCACACTTTTCTTTGTTTTGCTTTCCTTTCACACTTTTTATCTACCACACACGAAAGTTCTCCACCAATATCTTAATATAATTTTATTGTATAGATGATGTGAAGTACTCTAAACTCTATAATTTCTTTTTTGAAATATACAAGAAATGTATAAATGCATATAAAGTATAAAATATCATATTAATATTTATAAAAAATATTTATTTATAGTAATTTGGTGCATTATCATATCATATATATGATAATGTAAAAAAAAAAAAAATTAAAAATTCAATAATTTTCCACTTATAAAAACAATCATCAAAAATTAAATTTAAATTTAAATTATTTTCATATCAATATCCTATCCCAACCACCAAACAATAAATCTATTTAACTTGAACATATCAAGAACTTTCTTTGC
Source organism: Picea engelmannii (assembly GCA_009831015.1). Lineage (NCBI taxonomy): Eukaryota > Viridiplantae > Streptophyta > Pinopsida > Pinales > Pinaceae > Picea > Picea engelmannii. Next base: position 6,676 of record ML803295.1, read on the forward strand.
TCTAACAACCATGTATACAATAACACTGATAAACTATTAATCAAGTGAAAACTATTCTTACTTGCTAGCTTACTTTTCCTATACAATAAAATTGATAAACTATTAATCAAGTGAAAACTATTCTTACTTGCTAGCTTACTTTTCCTATAAAGTATTAATAGAGTGAAAACTCTTCCTATCTTCTTACTTAGCTTTTGAAAAAAAAAACTCTTAGCTTGCTTAGCTTTTCAAAAAAATCTTTTTTAACTTGCCCAACTCTCTCTATATAACATTTTGAAATGATATTTACTTCTTTTTTAAGTAAAGTAATCAAGAGGTTGTTTATGTTTATGGACTGAAGTTTAGTTAGCTTGTGTATGGTTAAGTTTTCATTAAATTATGTTAATAATTAAAAATGTGTGTTTCTTCTTATAAAGTTTTAAGTTCAAAGTTAAGAAGGGAAGGTTATGTACACTTTCATAAAAGTTTTTTTAGATACAAAGGAATTGGTAATTGGGTTTGAGAGTTAAACTATGTGACTAAAATTTTAAAGGACATGATTTTAAAGGACATGGGATGAGCTCTCTTTAATTGTAGTCATGCGACCACTTACACCTCTATAAACTAAAAGAGTTCTTTGTCCTCCAAACAAAAAATCTTAAAAAAAAATAATGTTCAACTAAACTCAAACCTTAAATTTAAATTATTATTAATATTTTTATTAATTAAATATATTTTGAAATTCTTATTTTTTATTTTTTTATTATTAATATTATTAAATATTTTATTATTATTATTAAATATATTTATTATTATTATTAAATATATTTTTTTTGGAATTCTTGATTTAAAATGATAGTGAACCTTTAACTCAACTCTGAACTTAAAAATTAAAGTATTATAATTAATAATTATTAAACCTATACTCGATCTCCAATCAAAATCATGATGGACCTCCAACACTTTCTTCGGAATAAATTGTGAATAACTGACTCAGCCATAAATTGTGGAAAAACTAAGAAGAAATTTTAATAGCTTTTCGTTGATAAATATTAACTACTCCAAACAAACTCTAGTCAAATATTAACCACGCTATCAAACTCTAGACGAGTAGTCAACCAACCAGTCGACCTTCTCCCTCTGGTACCAACTTGTCGTTTCCCTCTCCACCAAGCAAACTAAATAATGATTAATTATAATAATAATAATTAAATAAAAAATATAAATCAATGGCGTTAAAAGTCGCGCTCCATGTGGTATAAGGCGCGTGCTGCAAAAACTGTGGACCGTTTGGGCTAAGTAGTATTCGTTGGCAGCCTCGTAAAACCCTAATATTTATTTTTCCAACAAATTGGAATGCGCTGTTCCACAATTTACTCGGTTTCAACTGTTGACGGACGTGTGGCATTTTGAAGGCCCTAGGGTGCTTCTCCGCTCATTAAGTATAAACATTTCCATACTTCCTGCGAGTAAGTCGCTGGAATTTCTGCTCAAAGTCCGGACATCAACGGCTTTTTGATTCAGTAAGTTCGCCTCTGAAGAATTTGTTTAAAATGAAGGGTTTTTGTTTAATTCCTGAACGTTTTTGCGCGTGTTTGATTGTTTCTGCTCGCAATGGACATTTTCTGCTCAATCATGTAGGTTTGTGTAATTTAAGCGATTTTTTTTGCAAATATTTGTTTTGTTTGTTTGTTTGCTTTGCAATGGAATGAACATGCGTTTGTTTTCTGCAGATTTGTAGGGAATGTAAGTTTGTCAAGATGAAATTCTTTTGCTTAAAGTTTCATTTTGCAGCGAAAATACTGGGTTTCCCCGATATTTGCTGTGATTCTTGAATTTTGGCACATGATTTGTTGTACTGTAGAAGCTTGTGTGTGTTTTAAGATTTGCTACAAGGATTTTCTTTAAATATGTGAAATGATGTTAGTACAATGTTCATCTTCTCCTGATGTTTGCCGAGAGCATTAATTTTGGCAGATTTGTGTTTTAAGGTTTGGCGAAAGCAAATCTTTAATCATGTAAAAAAAATTTAGTATATGGAAGTTTCCAGGCGAATGTTGATCTTTCGCTTGTATCTGCTGCAAGCCTAAAATCAGACTTATAATTTGTGGAAACTTGTCGCAAATTGGAGGTTTGATATTGCTTTTGTGTTTTTGAAATCTGCTGGGTCGATTTTCTGTATGTGCAAATTCGGTCTTCTTTGCAGGTTTGAGCTGGTATTTCCTTTCGTTGGAAATATTTTCCTGATATTTGGTGCGAGCCTTAGATTTTTGGCTTAAATTTTGTTGAAAATTTTCACGGAATGGTTTTTTCTTCTTTTGTTTTAAGACATGTCCGAAACAGTTTGTCTAATTAAGTTCAAATTCGGTCGTTTCTGCAATTTTCAGCTGTTATTTCGTTGTTCTCAGTTTTGTTTGGGAAACTTCAAGAAGATTTTGCGGATTTGGTTCTTTTATTGTTTGGATGCCTTGACGGTTTTTAGGTTATGCTTCGTAGATCTAGACCGTTGCGTGGCTAATGCACTTGTAGGATTGCTTGTGAATGTTTCTGCCATGGAACAAGGGTTTCTCTAAATTTTTAATTACAGATCTGAAGAAGAGATAAAAAAGTGAATTAAAGGATTGCTCGAATGTGGATATTCCATACTAAAAGTGAATTATGCCATTTTGTTGCAATTAGTTGGTTGAAGAAAATAATCTTCCAGAGTTCTCCTGATTAAAGAATTTGCTGTTGCAATTTTTCAGGTTTTGAGGCATAAAGGCATTGGAGACAACGGTACAGCGCTGTGCGTTGTAAATCAGATTCCAGGGAAGGTTATCTTGGAGAGTTCATTTGATCCAAAGGCCACACCAGGGAATGCTGCAAGATGTGCATGCACGTTGAAGCATCATTCCAGAGGGCCAATGAGGTCATAGGTTTATTGCTGCACGATACAAAGCAGCAATTTTGGGATGGGATATATAATCACACAATAGAGCAAGTTGATTGGAACCATGATCTGACCGGAGACGGTTAAGCTCATTGAAATAAACAATTTTTTTTCCGTCTCCAGGTAGTTTTTCGATATATCTAAGGTTTGTTCAGGAATTTTATCCTAGAGTATGAAATAAGATTGTTAATCAGTCAGAAGGGGATTGCCTGTAGCGAAAATGCAGATTCATGAAAGTCGCATATTGATGGGGAAGTATGAATTAGGCAGACTATTGGGGCAGGGCACGTTTGCAAAGGTCTACCATGCAAGAAATACGAAGACGGGAGAAAGCGTGGCCATCAAGGTAATGGACAAGGAAAAGATTCTGAAAGTGGGCATGATTGATCAGATCAAGAGAGAAATCTCCGTGATGAGGTTAGTGAGACATCCCAACATTGTACAGCTGTACGAAGTCATGGCAAGCAAAACGAAAATATATTTTGTGATGGAGTATGTCAAGGGAGGAGAGCTCTTCAATAAAGTTGCCAAAGGAAAGCTAAAAGAGGACGCAGCAAGGAAGTATTTCCAGCAGCTGATCAGTGCTGTAGACTTCTGTCACAGTAGAGGTGTTTACCACAGGGATTTGAAGCCAGAAAATCTGCTCTTAGACGAGAATGGGAACCTCAAAGTCTCGGATTTTGGTCTGAGCGCAGTGACACAGCAACTCAGGCAAGACGGTCTGCTGCACACCACTTGTGGTACGCCCGCCTATGTTGCTCCGGAGGTTATAACCAGAAAAGGCTATGATGGTTCCAAGGCAGATATATGGTCATGCGGGGTGATTTTGTTTGTTCTGATGGCTGGTTATTTGCCCTTCCATGATGCCAATCTGATGGCTATGTATAGAAAGATTTGCAAGGGAGAATTCAAGTGCCCGCCTTGGTTTTCCTCTGATGTTAAGAGGCTGCTGCCTAAGCTCTTGGATCCCAATCCCAAGACACGGATCAATATTCCCCGGCTCATGGAAGTTCCATGGTTCAAAAAGGATTTCAAACCCGTGAACTTTGATACGGAAGATGATGATAACGGTAACAGTCTTGATGACGTGGGTTCGGTGTTGAATACCTCTACTGAGAGCACAGAAAAGAAGCCCACCTGCTTGAATGCGTTTGATATCATTTCTTATTCACGAGGCTTTGATCTATCAGGTCTGTTTGAAGAGAAACAGCTGAAGCATGAAAAACGCTTCACGTCTACTCAGCCAGTTTCCAACATAATCTCAAAGTTCGAGGAAATAGCTAAGCTCGAGAATTTCAGCGTGAAGAAGGCAGACTACAAGGTGAAGATGCAGGGGTCTGTGGGAGGCAGGAAAGGGCAACTATCTATTGTTGCAGAGATATTTGAGGTAACGCCTTCTCTGTTTGTTGTGGAGTTGAAAAAAGCTGCTGGCGACACACTGGACTATGAGAAATTCTATGAAGAAAAGCTCAGGCCTGGTCTCAAAGACATTGTCTGGGCTTGGCATGGTGATACCGACATAAAAAATTAATTTTCAAATTTGTGGATACAGCGGTTGAAATTTTGACCGATGATGGGGTCCTCAGATCCATTGGGGCACGCCATCACCAGTATTCTGTTCCTTTTCGAGGTCATTTCCCCTTCGTTATCTATTTGTAAAGTCGTTTCTTATGATTTATTTAAAAAAAACAGCCATGGGTTTCTCTGCCAGGGGTTTCTTGTATATAAGCAGTTTATTAGTATTTTCTGCCGGTTTGACTTGCTGAGATTGGTGTGCTGCGTGCCGAGATTGGTTTGAGATCTGTAAACCATGACATACCCGGTTTGAGTTGCCGAGATTGGTGTGCACATCTGTAAACCATGACAGAGCCATGTCAGAGTTTCTTTTTAATCGTGATATTCGTAAACACAGTTTTCTCTTTAATCGTGATATTCGTGAACGCAGAGTTGTAGCTGTGGGTCCGCCTGTCATCTTTTTCTTTTTATTTTATTTTTTGTCCCAAATGGTGGGTAAGATTAGTTGGCACGAAAGGGGATGGTTGAATTAAAATTATAGGAGTATTAACGTGGGTAGTTAGCAAGAAGTCAAAAAGTCTTTTTAGAAGAATCCACTAGAAGTTTCTATGATCGGTTACACCATGAATACATCTGGAGTAAAAGCAACCATCAATGACTTGTATGGATAAGTTGTTTTGAAGAATCCGCTCGAAGTTTCATGATGGCTTTATACCATGGACACATAACAAACAAAAGCAATAATATATTCGTTTTGTCGAAAGCTGTTTTGAAGAACCCGCTAGCAGTTTCATGTTGTGTTATTTCCAAGAATCCGCTAGACGTTTCAAGATAGGTTACGCCATGGCTACATATGGAATGAAGAAGTATACCATGGGTGGAAGGACGTTGCATTATTATACTTTGTCCTAAGTTTTGTAATGTTGGTGGTCCATGGTGATCGGTAACATTACCAACTAATGTTTGGTGGTCCATGGTGATTGGTGACATTAGCAACCAAAGTTATGAGCCATCCCACAATGTGGGGGCATTGTAGAGTGTTTTCTAGATACATCATCATTACCACATATAATACACATCACCATCCACGATAAAGCAAAGTTGAAATTATGACACGATTACCAACAAAAAACATCACTAGCCACTATAAAGCAAGAGTGAGAATATAAGACACTTACGCCTTTGGTTATTCCGATCCACTAATGACATTTATTAGATACGTGGGAGATATTTTGCTTTATTCAATAATGTCTTGCAAAGGAGAAGATTTTTTTACAGATTCTCATAACGTGTATTCATATTCATCTTGTGGTAATAGAAAAAAATGAATCTTGTTGAAAGTTTGAGAATTTAACAATAGAGATGGCTATTATATATATATATATATATGAAATTATTTATATGAATGAGTTTATTTATTTATAGAGTTAAGATGTATCA